>OMLM01002021.1:0-10069 GCA_900302695.1 Helostoma temminkii | reverse complement strand
AGCTGCCTCCTCCGTGGGGATACTGCTCCGTCTCCAGGGTGGAGGAGGAGAAGACATAGGAGGCCAGCCTCCTCAACTGATTGGGCCGCGGTTGGTGCCTGTCCTCCTCCAGCTGCAAACAGACCAACCAGAAAGAGGGAGGGAGGAGAGGTTAACAAACAGAAACAAACATTTCTGTAAAAGTAAATGCAATGTTTTCCTACAGCTACGTCCCAACACTCTGATTTGACTTTCTGCCCTCGTCTCCTTCCTCTTCTTGACCAGACGTTAGACAGGAGAGAGCTGATTAACGCTCTCACACTTCTAAAGTCTTCAGATGATTGGTCAAGGGTTGTGAGGGGAGGAGCCTCGGGGGAGAGGCTGAGCAAGTGTTGGTGTAAATCTGGCACGTTGTCTATAGTTACAGCTATTAGATAATATTTAGAAGCTACGAGTCAATAGACTGTTAGCTGTGTGGGTGATCGGTCAGACTAGCATCCCTCTAGCTGGAAACATAAGTACAAATATTTTTCCCACAAAGAAGCACTTTAAAACAACACAAAGTCACCAGCACAGGAACTGCACATACTGATTCTCACTAGTCTACGACAGTCTGAGCTTGGACAACAGACAGTTTGAGCTTTTGATTTCTGAAGAAAAAAAAATTACCGTTGGAGATGCAAAAAGAAACAGGGAACACAAAAGAGAGATGGAGTCATCAAGCACACAAAACACAGACACACTACTGAGGAAAAAAAGGGAGGAAACATGTCTGAAGAGAAGGAAAAAAAGAAGAGGAGGAACAGAAACTGAGTGAGAGAACAGAGGTAAAACTATTCCTAAACTGTGCTTACCCCGAAACATCACTTTATTTCTTCTTGTGTTGTCCCAATGGCACCCTCGCTCTTTTCTCTGTCTCCTCAGGTGAGTCAAACTTGACATACTGTGTACTTTTAAAGCGATAGGTTGGGGGCAAAGGCATCAGTTGTTATTTGGAAGAGGTGGGGGATTGGAGAGAAGTAAAAAAGAGAATGGAAGTCCTCGATGGCTGGCGGCGGAGAACTCTGAGTCTAGCGGTGACAGTCGGTACGAAAACGAAATACAATCGAAGCAGAGCTTCCTAAAATGGTTCTAACAACGGGTTTGTGCACACGCTTCATTGCTGACAAGGCCTTTAGTGATGATACACTGCAGATAAAGTAAAATATCAGTGATGATGAAATAACATCCAGCCTATAAACAGCAGCCATCATGTATGGAGGACCAAACCTGACTTATTAGTAATTAAATACCGAGTGCAAAAATAATTCAAATGTATAAGTCAACTAAAAAAGGATAAATGAGTAGAAAAAATTAAATAAAAGAAAAGAACCGATAAATCACCACACCAATGAAGAAAATCCTGCTGAAGGAAAATGAAGACACATGCTGAGGTGAAAATAAAATGTAAAATAAATGTGGAATTCAACGATTCCACGTTTTTTTTCCCATTAAACCAGCTGTTCATATTCAGACTCCCCAGAAGTTAAACCTTAATGAAATGGTGAACACTCTGACCTTTGCTCTAGCGCCACCATCAGGGCAGAATGTCCATAAGAAATAAGTAAAACTCAAGCACACAGAAAAAAAATCATAATGTTATGAAATGTCTTAATCCCATTCCAGATCCCCAGATAATGACCGATCAGATTTGAATGTCTCTGTAACTTCTAGCGTTCACTACGGTGGCTGTAATGAACGCTGAAGTGTGTAATTAAATTAGAAAATTTTATTTTTTTCACACTTATTCACGTTTAGTTCTCCATTACAGTGATCTACTTCAGAGGATGTTTAATTTAACAGAGCAGTGAGACCCTGTGCACCTGTCAGTCTCGTTGGTTTTGGCGTATGCAGAACATGACTGAGCACCAAATGTGTTTTTCTCTTTTGAGCATTTTTTAAAGCGGATGCTGTTTCCTTCAGTTTAAAGGGTTTTCCCGGTGAAAGTTCTGTGCTGAGACTAAACAACCCAAAGGCCTAAAATAAAGTTTAAGATCTGTTTACTCCTGCAAAGTCATTTTGTTTGGTTGTCAAACAAACTGTTTGTCAGAACTTTTCTTTATTAGCGCTAATTTAACTGTTGCTGTTTATGTTCAGACGTCTAGACTTTGTTTTTTCCTCTGTCTTCATCTTTAACTTACAGCAACAAGGGATTTTAACATTTTGTTCACTCAGCATACTATCTTAAATTTAAAAAATACTCTTTTGAGACTTCAGGGCCTCCGTAGAATGTTAAAAACACCTTAAATTCAGAAAGTTTTGTCTTTTTTTAGTTATCCAAGGTCTTTTACCTAAGTTTACATAAACAACATATCCCCAGTGATACATGTTGTCACTGCTGTGATCCTTCTTGGTGGTTTTACTATATGAGTTTAATGATGGTTTAGTTGTGATGTTTATACATGTTTCTGTTGTACTGAAACACTTCTTTAAGACAAATCAAACATTTAAGAGCAACAACAGCTCCACTAAAGGTTTGTGGTCATGACCAATGACATTACATGTCTGGTTTTCAGTCGGACTTCAGTGTCATTTTTAAAAATAGTCAGAAAGTTAGTCAGAAAGCAGTTTACGTTTTACTGCAAAGACTCCAACACCAAATATGTTATTAACATATTTTCTTTCTAAATTAACCATCTGACCAACAGGAGCTCAGTTTGTGTTCCGACAGACTGACTGACTAATTACCTCAGAAACATCTGTCAGTCCAGTCTGAACACTGAGAGGACGTTTGGATTCACATAAAACTGTACTTTTAAACATCATTTGATCACCAAACACATTTTAGCAGTTTTTATGCTACGATACGCAGTAAGTATTAGTTATAAGACTAAACATTTACTGCCTTATATTCTAAACCCAGCTCTCAGAGCTGAAAGTTACTTTTAACCTTCATCTTCCTCAGTTCATTTGCATAAAACAAAGACAAAAGCGAACTGTTGTGCAAAATAAGTCTCAAAAATCACAGGCACCACCAAAACCAAAGAAATTTATCAAAGAGAAGTGACCGTGACTGAAGCACACTGCCGAAGGAGTCAAACAACTATGGCCTCAGAAAAAAACATCAAGCTGAACCAGCACACAGAGGAGTCATCTTCACTGAAGAGTCATCTTAGATACGCAATGTTTTTAGTAGAAACTAATGTGTAATGAAGAACGGGCCTGTGATACACACTGTAGTGTGGACGCTTGTCAAACTCCTTCATATGAATTTCAGAAGAATCCTTTCTTAAACACAAAAGGAAGATTTTAAAATTGCCGCACTTCCTTAGAACACATCATTCATACTCTACCAGTAGCTTTCATTCACACATCCAGCACCACCAACAAAATATTCACTTTAGACAAGAACATCGATATTGGATGATTCTATTTTTCATCCAGTTCTATATTCTGAATATTCTTTTAGTGACAGTTTCACATGGCAGTTGCATTATGGACAGATCATGGTTAATGACAAACACTATGGTTAAATTATGGTTAGGGTTTGGTCATTGAATTACTTGGTTAGGGTTAAGGTCATGGAAAAATTCTATTTCACTAACTTCAGTTTACTGCATGAAAGTCCAGGACCCAGACCTCCACCCTGACTGTTGGCACTGAATGTAAACCGTAACGTACAGATTCATCCAATATGGACAAAAACCACTTGTTCTCCATCCGGACCAGACTCAGTCACAGAATCGTCAAAACTGTGTGTGATTGTGTGTTTAGTGCAAAGTGTGGCGAAGCAGAGTTGCTTTGACTCTAAACATTAGAAAACAGCAGAACAACAGAAGATGAAAACATCGTCAACATCCTGACATATAAGCGTAATGGCTGCAGATCGAATCAGACACGTTCTGCAGCTGTTTCCCATTCATTCTTTCAGAATAAAACAATGGTCCAAAGCAAAAGTAATGGGAAAACCAAAGATATGGGAAAAATTTCAAGTTGCACCAGTGACAAGGAAAAGATGACAGCACTGTAACACACAGCTGGATCGTTTCTCACAGGCAGTCGTAGAAGCATTGATTCTTCAGGGGTGAAGCTGAGGGTTTGTCACTTCTGTCTATTTTCTTCAGATTAAACTAGTCAGAATGTGTCTAGTTTAAACTGAACAATCATTATTGTTTCTGATAGACAGAACTGATTTCTGTGTAAACTAACTCCAAAATGCTACAGTGGCTAAGGCTAGAAGCTACTGCTGAACGTTTAGTCTGTGTTAAAGAACAAATGCCCACCAACACGGCCACGCTACAGGTGCACCAAAAACTCTTTTCTATTAAAATGTACTGACTATTCAAAGTTGTAAGGAACTAACTGCTAATGCTAACAGCTAGCCAGGAAGGCGTTCTGAGCTTCTTTCTGGTTTGTTCTCAGGATATTTCGCTTCAGTATTCAACAGATACTGAAGAGTGGAGAAAGGTTCCTGAGCTACTGTGCTTGCAAACACTTTGCCACATCTTGATCTGCAATCTGTGTTAATCCTGTCGGATGATATTTTGGCTGCTAGTGGTTAAACAAAATGACTGCATGTGACAAATGTTGAGCTGCAGGACAGCGCTGCCACAGAGCTACAGATAAACTCCTTCAGGAGTCCATCTGCTCATAATCACTGTGATATTCTTAAAGGACAATTCCAGCATGGTTAAGATGCTTTGCTCATTAGTTCTAACTGAGCTGACTCCAAACTCCTTATTTCAAAATATGTTTCCCAAATGTCCATCATCTAAATAAAACCACAGCTAACTAACTAACTAAAGCTCTTAGGTATTCATTCTTCTTCTATAATTATATATATTAATGTCAGTCTACAGAGTGCAGACAAAATAACAAATAAAAACTTGCTGAAGTCATTTAACTAAGATAAATGTTAAAGCTGCACTTTAACAAAGTTTTTAATTTATTTATCGACTGAAGCAGAATCTTACTTCCTAACAAACCACAGACGGATCTGTTGGCCACTGGGCGGCTCTACTGAAGCAGCCGGGAGTTAAGGTCCAATTCACCAAACTACGCTTGCAACTTTAACTACTACACCATCCTGCTAGAAGTTTCCTAAAGTAAAGCAAGACCTGCAGAGTCATCTGCACTGATGGTGTTCTTCTTTTCTGTTTCTGCTCACCTCAACTGGTCAAGGCAGATGGCCGCCCACACTAAGCCTAGTTCTGCGGGAGGTTTCTTTAATTTAAGGGAGTTTTTCCTCCCGGTGCTGCTCTAGTATTTGTATTTGTTGTGTTTTATTTAAAAATTATTTAAGGTCGTGACTTGATTTGAAGATTTTTTAATTTAGCCCTATATAAATAAAGCTGATGGAAACCAAAGAGAGGAAATTAGCAAAACTTTCAGTCATACTGGATTTGTCCCTTAAACACTATGTTGACACACAGATAAATGAGGTGGAGCAGCTGCCACACAGCATCTCATTTGATTTAACAGTTTTGCCGTGTACAGCAGCTGTCCCTTCCACTCATCTGCCCATCAACATGCCATCAGAGAGCTGAGCTCTCCTGTAATTTGTCTCGCTGAGTCTCTTACCGGTCTTTGGGGTCCAGTGGGCTCTGACTCCCTCCGACGGGGGCGTCCTGATGGCAGCGAGTGACAGGGTGACTGAGCAGGGCTCCCGCCACTCCTCCTTGATGCTTCCTCCTCCGTTAGTGTTAGCATCCCTCGGCTGCTTTCCCTAGTGTGGGTTTTTGGACGAACCACCAACTCGCCTCCTGCAGGAAAACAAAATGTTAACCGGAGGTCCAACGGATCAATGTCCGAGAGTCACTGCCAATACAAATATTGTGTCTTAAAAACTAATGATGGTTTGGAATTTAAAATTCAGTATGGATTTCAAAAAATGGTGTAGGTCTGACTTTTCTTAACACTTCATCCAACCTACACTACATCCAGTACAGAATGTAGTGAATTTGAATCTTTCACCTTTTGTGTTTCTAGAAACCTTTACCAGAACTCCTACCTCCAGCCCTGAGCCTCCTCCTCTCCTCCTGCTCCTCCAAGGGGCGAAGCTCTTCTGGCTCCTCGTCAGTCGTCCCTGACGTTGTTGGCTGGAAGTCTCGTAGCTCTGTCTCCTTGTCGATGATCACCCACTCTTTGCTGTCAAAGTCCTCCTCCTCAGCCAGAGGGACAGAGCGGATGAAGGCATTGCTGTGAGCTTCCTGGTCAACGGATGCCACGGATACTTCTTGACGCCCGCTGATCTGACGGTCTCCACGACACCCGGGATCGACAGACAGCATCTGAGCTGGCTGGGAGGAATAGACATGCCGAGATGGAGAGCCAAGGATGTCCATTCTAGACCTGGACAACACATAGACAGACATGTAGAGACAAAAAGTTCAGTTCACTTCATCCATCTTGTCAAGAGAAGTGTCAAGTCAAGTCTCGAATGAATGGGAGCAAGTCCAAGGCAATGAGTCCAAATCAAGTTTAAAGATCTTGGAGGCAATGCCAAGTTTTTGAAGGTCACTCAACAGTGAGTCAGTCCAAGTTAGGTCTAAAATTTATAAGAGTAAGACATGGAAGACTCCAAGCTATATGGTTATAGCCTGTCTTGAGCCTTTGAGGAATCCCCCAGTCAAGTTACAAGTGTTGTCAAAAGGGATTCAAAATTCAAGACAAGTCATCCATGACATGTCCAACTGAGGTCTAAGTTTATTTGGGGAAAAGCTAAGTCAAACATTAGTCAAGAATTATGTCTAAAATGCTTGAGACAAGTGAGTTGAGACCAGTCCAAGTCTAGCCACAATTTGTGAAAGAAAAAGTCTCAAGTCAGTCACGTCTTGTCGGGGGTCCCCTGCCCTTAAACCTCCTCCAGTGTTTTCTGTAGTTTAACATCACCTCTGTCCGTAGGCATCAGCCCGGCCCTCAGCAGCAGACAGACGGTCAGATTCAGGGCTGTTGACCCGGCGATAGCGCAAGGACCGACCCTGACCCGTTGGTGACTCTGGAGCTCCACCTCGAACAGGTGACACCGGACATGCCCCCCGACCTGCCTCCTCCTCCTGAGCCCCCTGAGGAAGGACGGGTCATTTTAACACAACAGCTCAACAAAAAGAACCAATATAAAGCTGCTGATACCCTGACCTCACATATTAATTCACATATAAATGCAGACTTATTTCATGATGTTTTTTGGAAAACACACATTTAACATGATTTCCCTGACCTAATCCTGAGAATGTAGAGGCTGAAACCTATATATATTGATTTTTTTGTGTCCAAACCGAAGTGAACCTTAAGTTTGGGTGGTGTTTTTCTCTCAGAAAACACATAGCCACTGCATTAATTTAATTTTATTAGCAATTCACTATGTTTTCATTCACTCCACCCTCATCTGAGATACAAGGTATCTTTCAGCTTTGCATTCACTGAACACAACTGATCCATGTAATCAGCAGTGGGTAGAACAGGGATAGTTGGAAGGGGTCCTTGAGGGTTCATACAGTCTGTATTTAAGTTCAAAATATTTACAAGTAAAACATTTACACTGCATGTGCAAAGTTTAGCCTAAAAGTTGACCTACAAAACCGAACCTGAACATAATTTCTGAATTTTAGTCCAATCTCTACCCGAACCCTTGGCTACCGATAGGTTCCATCAGGTTTGGTCTGGGTATCTACTGTCTAAAATCACCAGCCTTGCATCAGAATAATGTTGCACTGTAAACAGAGGAAACAGACTAATGTAAGGCACTTCAGACTCTTTTTCCACCACATAGACAAAAGACACATTTTCAAGGCTAAACTGTTGGAGCACTGCATACACTGGTTGTTATGATCCAATGTGTTCAAAATAGCTGCTTGGTAATGTTTGAGTAAAGCTAACAGTGCATGAAGACAATAACTCATTGCTGAATTTGTGGGGTTAAGAGAGTACAGACTGATTTTACTGGTAGACATTAATTATTGATAAGGAGCAAACATTAAACCTTTGGTTAACAGCTTACAACTACTCAAATATTACTCCATCTCCATCTGTGCACCCTGTTCAGTTCAAACCTTGTTCAGGCTGATCCTGAGTCTGTTGCGGTTGAAGTCAGTGTCCTCCCAGGCCTCTCCCATTTCTCCAGCATGCTGTATGCCCGTCTCCCCGGGGGGTCGACTGGGCGGAGCTGGGGGGGCGTTTTCCTGATCACTGAGATGTTCGTCCTGCAAAACGTCATCTGTGTTCTCCCGCTGAAGATCTCCAGGAATCGGCGTCACAATGGCTCTGTGGATGGCAAACACGAGACATAGAGATATCTTGAATACCTTGAATGTTGAATACCTTGGTGTCCATGAAGTTGCAGCCTAGTCCCAAAAGCACATATATGAACTGTGACTGATTTAGTAGGAGTGTATGGTTTTAATGGCCTTGATGGATTGGTTCTTACCCCACCATGGCGGCAGTGGGTCGGGTGTTGTGCTGTGGTTGGGTGGACGCACTGGTCGACAGCGTAACATCACTTCCTCCCTTCTCCCAGTCGAAAGGCTCATTCTCAGTGATTATTCGTTCCTTCATGCTGTTCTCAAACACCGACATCAGCAGCTGGAAAAATGACGAATGACTCTGAGCTAACATGGTATACAGGTATTAGCACTGAAGCAGACACCACACAGTTACTTTACAGTGTGTACCTGGTAGTCCGGCTTGGTGTAGTAATCCAGGGCCAGAACATGGTCCAGGAAGATATTAAACTCTGAAGGCATGTGTTTGAGCAGCATCCGATGGTCGTAACGCTCTTTAATCTGACCAACTTGTTCCTGGAACACAAGAAGTCACTTTCAGCTGCAGTGAGTTAATAAGGAGGCACCTGAATCCTGAATACAGCTATAATAGAACCTAACCGTCCTAACACCACCCCATTAACACATTTATTCATGTGCAGTTTCACCATCAATGCAATACTGATCTGTAAATAGGGAAACTGAGTGGATATATGATGTGTATGTATGTATCTGATATTTATTTCAGATATATTCTACTCTGTTCTATTAGATTCTATTCTATATACAGTACAAAACACGATGATGTGATCATAGGATAAATTATTACATTATTAACATAATTTATGAATTTTTAACTTAACTAAGTAATAACATGTAACATATAATAACAATAACAATACTAGTAACATTAGTTTCCTGTGTATTTTGAATAGATTCCTCTGTTCATACTCGTCACAAAAAGATAGACGTGATGGAGGAAAAATCCACAGGCCGCCTTCTGTGCAAAAATGTATCTGAATGTAATAATAATGATAATAATAATAAGCTTTGAGTCCCCCTTGAGCAAGCATTTAAGCGACAGTGGAGAGAAAAAACTCCCTTCCTTCTTTTTTTTAAAAGGAAGTAAGAAACCTCCAGCAGAACCTGGCTCAAGGTGGGCGGCCATCTGCCTTGACCGGCTGGTGTGTGAGTAAACATAGAAGGAGCACGGCATAATGTTATAGGACAACAAACAACAAATGACATTAACAGCACAAGGGTTGAAAAGCAGGGTGAAACAGCAACTACATTCAGATTATATAAAATCAGGAAAAGCTCTCCGATAAAAGTATGTTTTCAGAAGTGATTTAAAAGAGCTTACTGAGTCAGCTGATCTAATATTCTCGGGCAAGTCAATCCAAAGCTTTGGGGCTCTAACTGTGAAGGCTCTGTCACCTCTAGTTTTTAGTTGTGTCTCAGGAACACACAGAAGTCCTCTATCTGAGGATCTCAGGCTGCGTACAGGTTGATATGACACTAGCAGTTCAGATAAATAGTTTGGAGAGAGACCATGTAGAGCTTTGAAAGTCAGTAGTAGATCTTAAAATCAATTCTGAAACATACTGGGAGCCAGTGCAAAGAGGCAAGAACAGGTGTAATATGATCACTTCTTCTAGTTCTGGTTAAGAGTCTCACAGCTGAGTTCTGCACAATCTGGAGACGATTGATAGACTTTTGGCTGAGACAAGTAAAGAGACTGTTGCAGTAGTCAAGGCGTGAGGAGATAAAAGCATGTAGGATAACCTCAGTGTCTTTAAATGATAGAACTGTGCGAATTCTGGATATATTTCTGAGGTGATAGAAACATGCCT
>OMLM01002020.1:47650-69043 GCA_900302695.1 Helostoma temminkii | reverse complement strand
CTGCTTCCTGTTAAGTTTCTAAAATGTGAAAAAAAATGTACACCATACCTCTATTGGCCAACGCACACACACACACACACACACACACACATACATACACACATCATACACACATCATATACACATCATACACACATCATACACGCATCATACACACATCATACACACATCATACACGCATCATACACACATCATACACACATCACACACACATACATACACACATCATACACACATCATATACACATCATACACACATCATACACGCATCACACACACATACATACACACATCACACACACATCACACACACATACATACACACATCATACACACATCATATACACATCATACACACATCATACACACATCATACACGCGTCATACACACGTCATACACATACATACACACATACATACACACATCATACACACATCATACACACATCATACACACATCATACACACATCATACACACATCATACACACATCATACACACATCATACACACATCATACACACATCATACACACATCACACACACATCATACACACATCATACACACATCATACACACATCATACACACATCACACACACATCATACACACATCATACACACATCATACACACATCATACACACATCATACACACATCATACACACATCATACACACATGCATATAATGAAACAATGAAAGACAATCTATCCCACAGAAGTGAATGGAGATCAGTTTAACAGCTGCTCCACATCTGTATTTATTGTCTGTGCAGTGACGTTTCTGCCTTTAAAGACAAAACAACAAGGAAGCACACGAGCCCATAAACACACGTTTACTGTGCACAGACATATTTCATATTTAAATTCATGTACTGGCTAATTTAGAGCAGCGTCTCCCCAGACAACATCTGACAACAGCGTCTCCACTAAAATGTCTCCTGGCTAATAAAGACTAAACTACCAAACTTCCCAAATGTATTGATCAGCGAACAGATGCTGCAGCTCAGAACAATCTTCAGGGGCCACAAATCTAATCTGGTTAACTAATCAAACTGATCACATGTGCTATCAGTTAATAATTATAACAAAACCTTCTGTTTAGTTCACATGTAAACAAAAATAACAAATATCCCACCTCAGTAACATTTTTATAAATATAAGGTAAATACAACCTCAGACTAACAACAACATATCACTTTCCATTATTCCATCATTTCCTTAACAATAATGAAGCCTCTGCATATTGTACTTACACTAGTTTAATATTATACATAAATCCTGGAGTAAAACTGGGCTGATTTTAATTAAAGGTTAATTAAAGATAAAAATCATCTAAGAGCTTTGGTTGGATCCAGTGGCCTAATGGTGACGTATAAAAACCAGTTAAAGTTTTATAATAGATTAGATTAGAGGCGGAATTCACGTCACAGCAGAGTAAAAATGAACAACAACAACAGAACAAAGTAAGTCTTCAGTATAGTACAGAATATGGTCATAATAATTATATACAACCCAGGAGGGGAGATACACTAAGATTGTGAACAGCACTGAACTGACAGGTGACTTTAGCTGAGGATCAGGTGGATCCAGGTCACTGAGTTTACTGGGAATGATGGAGCCTGAAGTCCGGTGGCAGCAGGACCTGTTCATCCAGCTGAAAACCATCAGGTAGAAGTGAATCAGAACCACGTTCCTTCAGGCCACTGTTAGGGATCCACCCCTGCTGGGAATAAGATGATGCAGAGTTTAAAGTGGTTCAGTCTTTTTTACCTTCTGTTTCACATTCACCCATTTAATCACACAAACGCACAGCCAGAGCTGCCGTGCAGCTGACCTGACTCATCGGTTGCAACTCGGGGTTCGGTGTCAGATCCTACAACTGGTTGACGACGGCTCGTCCTCCTGAGCCACAGCCGCCCCCGTGTGATGCACAGCATAATCACAAATGTTGTTTTCTGCAATTACTCCTTTTTTCCAGTTATAAACGTGATGATGTGTTGTTGTGTGTTACCAGGACTACCTCACCGACCTGATCACGGACGAGTCAATCCGCTATTTCCACCACTCCAAGCGGACTTATCCTCACAGGCCAGTTCTGATGGTTCTGAGCCACGCAGCACCGCACGGACCCGAGGACTCTGCGCCACAGTACAGCACGGCCTTCCCCAACGCATCGCAGCACATGTAGGTCCCCAACACACACACACACTCTCACACACAATAGGCCTAAGCTTCTGTAATCCAGCTGAACAATGGAGCAGCTCTGTTCTGCACTGCGGGATAAATCCTAACACGACTAAAACGACACAATCCTCCTTAATGTGTGTGTGTGTGTGTGTGTGTGTTTTACATAGACATATACATAATTTTAAATGAATTCTGTTTTAATATTCCTCTGAAGACAGAAGTTATTCCTCATTTAGACGCTAAAGTCTGAATCTTGTGAGCTGACAGAGACATCACAACAGTAACAAACATTTTATTCCTCCAGTCAGTTTTCTTCCATCCAGCTGTAAACAGATGCTGGAGGAAGCGTCGGCCGGACTGCTGCTGTCAGGAGACCATTTAAATCCCATTTAAAGCTCACCAGCCTTTTTTTAACTTTTTTTTTCTGTGACACAATAACGCTGCTGAAAATCCTCGGAACACGCAGTCCTAATCCTCCTCCTCTGAGAAGATGAAGAATAAACACTGACACGGTGGAGTGATCAACGTTTGGTGCTCTAGTTAAAGTCAGTGAGAGATGACAACAGTCATAACTGCTCATGTAAAATCAGGATCCAGATGTTACAACTGGAAAGTTTAGAAGCAGCTGTGAAACATTTAACTGGACAGAGACACTGAGTGCTGGAGAATCCGGTTCCTGGTTGTGGATCATCAGACAGTAGAAGCAGCTCGTCTGGGTTCTGGCTCCAGTGTCGCCCTGAAGGAAGAACTCAGGCTTTTGCTTTAAATAAAGACAAACTAAGACCTTCCACTTTCACATACATGGAACAAACGGCCAGTTTCAGCGGAGAGAGAAGCAGATTAAAGCCTTTACATAATACACAGGAAGCAGCAGGTCACATTTACTAACAAATAAAAATTCAAACTTTCAGTTTGGAAACCTGGAAGAACATGTTTCTGTTCTCCAGCCTGTGATCCAGTCTGTGAGGTGATGATCCAGAACCAGGTCTCTGCACTGAAACATAAACCAGATTCTCACAGTGTCGTCTCCGTCCAGATAAAAACTGTGAAAACCTTTAATTATTTCATTTTTCCACTTATTAATTTAATATTCAACATCTGCAGCTGCATTCACCAAACAGTTTTTTAGTTTTGTCATTATTTTATGAAGCCACATGGTCACACACAGACTAATGACAGCAGTTGTGTTGGGTTGTGTTGTGTTGTGTTGTGTTGTGTTGTGTTGTGCTGTGTTGTGTTGTGAGATCAGGTGCTACCACATTTAAATGAGCTGCAAACTTTTACTTATGCCTGGAAAACACAGACTGGAGTTCGTTCATGTTCAGACCAGGATCGATTCTGACTGTTAATCACATGTTAGAAACTGTCTCTTCACCATCTGACACACAATATCATTCCTCTGCTGCCTCTGAGAGTCTGAGAGTCGCCTCCATGCTGTAACAGCAGCCTCTGTTTCACCTGCACAAACTGCTCAGACCTCTGCCGCCTGCTCCCATGACCACATCAGCCCCGTCCTTCTAAACTGTGCTGGCTTCCCCTCCCTCAGTGAAAACACCTCAGAGCCACAACATCACATTTTCTCGTGTTGTTGTCTTATTGTGTTATTGTTGTGAAGCGCTGTACTAATTATATATCTCTATCTAATCATGTTGTTATTGTCAATATCAGTTGATTTTGAGTCTTTCATTTTAGTGTTAATTAAATATAAGCACTGAACGTTTTACACATCAGCATATTAGTGTGCTAAAGTTTTATATTAGTATTTAATATTAAGTATTAGTCCAATTTGACATATGAATATTCCTAATCCAAACTATCTTCGGACACACAAACATCACCCTCTGGTGTATGGAGAAGCTACAGGAAGGTAATTTGCTGGATTTGATCCCAGTACCAGTGGAACCACTGCTGCACCACTGCTGCACCACTGCTGCACCCTCTGTTCACGCAGCATGTTGTGAAGGGGCTGTGCTATGCAGGGATCAGAGCAGAGAGAACAGAACGTTTTTAAAACTTCCAGCAGGATTAAAACTGACCACATTGTGCTAAGTTTTCAGTAATAATAATAATAATAATAATAACACATGCAAACAATTCTTCTGTTAAGCCAAGTCAACAAATGCAACTAAATTAACTGTTGTCTTGATTAAATATTGTGTTGTGTTAACGTTGATTTATTCATTTATTGAACCAGTAACTTGAACTTAAAAACTCGTGATCTCCACTAGAACGTTCTCCTGTGTATGTCAGTATTCTTCAGGTAGTTTATTTAACATTATTTTCATTTAACTTTGGGACCCACTGACATGGAACAACTCATTTTCAGAGACAACTGTTCTGTGATGGAGGTCAGTGCATAACAATCTCATTAGGCTGCTCCCATAATTAATAATAAAAGTGTACGGGGCTAGGGACCAATTTTAACACCAACCTTAATCATAGTTCACATAGTTTCTAGTAGCGTGAAAATAAACAACCACAACCTAATATACATATGTATTGAAGACACACAGCAACTTTTATTTTGAAAATTATGAGAACATTAAATTAAACAATGCATGCTGGGAAGTTTATAATTCATTCAACTCAAAATTTTACATCTTCAAGTCAGAACAACTGATGTTTTGAACATTTCTCCATGTGGCTATTGGTCAGCTAAATTGAACTTTGACCTCTGCACCATGCGTGCTCCGAGCAAAGCGCTGTGGAAAAACCCGGCTTCAGCACAGTGGTGCCTTTGTCGTGTTGTGTCTTAAAGCCCCTTCAGTTTCTTATAGCGGAGCGGCTCCACGTGTCGGCTGCAGAACTGTCAGACTCACTGAGGGTTTCCAGTCTGATGTGCTGTTTGCTCTCAGTGAAGCAGATGCAGATGTTTCCAGCTGTCCAGTCAGGAGGAAACAGAGCAGCAGAGTCGAGCTCAGAGCGATGTTTACGGTTATTCCTGTCCCAGCACAGAAATTTAATTATGTAGGTGCCGAGCAGAGAGGAGAGGAGTAAATGAGTTGGCTGATGGGAGTCATTCATTATCCACACAGAGCACAGTGTAAGAACATCCTCTGCTGCTAACAAAGTGTGTGTGTGTGGATAATTAATGAACAGGAGCGTCTCTGCCATTACGCCACAGCAGCTTGATGTGTCCTGCTGCCTCAGATACATGATATTATACAACAGTCCACGCGTGCTGATATAGAGTGTAACCGCACTGGGACGTCTAACTTTATGTATCACTCCGCTTCACGGGTGTTCTGATAACTGTTATTAGTGTTATTTACACTAACTGTCAGTCGCTAGCTTAATGCTGCACTACGCTGGACTGGACACCAACCACTGAGAACGGGGAATGTTGGAGCGGTGCACTGTCGGATCAAGCTGTTAACAGGCCACCAAAGACACTCAGACATGTTTTCTCTGCTTGCTTGATAAATGGAAACAAATGTTTTCTACAACAGGCTGTAGATAAACAGCACAATGCTACAATGCTTCATGCTAAACAAATACACAAAACTCCTCTTCCCGTCTGTATCTTTGTTGCGGCTCTCATCAATTCCAAAATATCAGTTAATTCATCAAAAATCGAAGTTCCAACGATGATGAGAAAGGTTTGAGCTGGTGCACAGGAGGTGAAGCTGAGAGCAGCGTACAGTTTTGTGCAGGAGCAGAGCAAATTATAAAGAGTTTTAGAGGAAACATAATCAAATCTGAACATGAAATCATCTAAGTATGCTCTCAAGTAGAAAAGCTGTGCTCTCAAATTATAATCTAATCTCCATACAGTTCATGTGAAAGGTAAATGTTGTGCTACACTATGAGTCTAACAACTTTACTTTCTGTTTAATTTTAATCAGGTTTGTGCAGTTTTACTCTAAAAGCTAAAAAATGTGGCGTCACAAATGGAGGATGTGAACGTCTGGTCTGAAATATAATAATGTAGAGAGGCTCTTGAAAATGTAGATCTACCTTCCTTCTGTCTACTTCTAAACTCTTTTCTTCGTGTCTTTGTCTCTTCGTCTCCCCAGTACCCCCAGTTATAACTACGCTCCCAACCCAGACAAGCACTGGATCATGCGCTACACCGGCCCCATGAAGCCCATCCACATGGAGTTCACCAACATGCTGCAGAGGAAACGACTGCAGACGCTTCTGTCTGTGGACGACAGCATGGAGAAGGTAGAAACTGACAACAACATAGAGCTCAGATCAGAAAAGTCTCCTCAGAAGGATTTTAGCCAGAAGCGTGGACGTTTGCCTTTTAGCACGAAGTAACAAAGCGGATACTGAAACCTTCTTGTATTCATCTGTCCATCTGTGTGTCTCAGCTGTACAACATGCTGGTGGAAACAGGGGAGCTGGAAAACACCTACATCATCTACACGTCTGATCACGGCTACCACATCGGGCAGTTCGGCCTCGTTAAAGGTGAGAAACGAGACAAAATGAGACTGAAGCAAACTAATTAAAGAGAACTTCATAACATGGCTGAGATTTCTACTTAGGCAATTTGCACATCATGAAATTACACATTTACTGCATATAATCAGCTGAAAGTGAAAATTCTAGATATTAATGAGGAGACTCGACCAGAACGAGTCGACCAGAGTCGGCAATTTAGTGTAATGTTGTTTTTTGGTCCCTAGTTAGGTTGAACTGCCTGTTACATTTAATAAGAGGTTGTTCCTCAACAGTAACTCGACATAATTCAATGTGCTACATAACTGATCTGACAGAGTAGTTGGTGTCAAGACAACAATCAAAAGGTTATGAAAACAACCTTAAATTCATGTTTTTGATTAAAGCTGATGATTTAGAAGCATCTTAGCTGTTTTAGTAGTTTCCTTTTACATTTAGATCTGATTCTCTAACAAAAGGCCAAATGCATCACATGGTGTTACTTGAGTGGCTAAACACACCTGATCCAGGTACTCAACTCTGACTAGGCAGGGGTCCTCTCACCATCATCACCATCATCATCATTATCGCTGTTTCATGTGAAGAGTCTGTGCTCCTGGTGAATAGTGTTGCCAAACGTGTTGTGGATGAAAAGAAATTCTAGCATGCTGCTGTGTCAGGATTATGACCGGCTCCAAAGTTGTTGCTGCTGAAGCTCTTTCCGGACACAGACTGGAAGCCTGAGCGTCTCACCCAGAGGAGCTGTATGTCTGACTCAGTCAGCCAGGACACTAAAGAGCTCATGTTATACCCCTGGGGGTTAAAAAACAGGTCCCTGATATCCACAGAATGAGTCTCTACATTTTCATGCTAAAAAAGCTCAGGCTGAAGTTTTTTGCTCAGTGTCTGTCTCTGGAAAAACTTGTGTCAGCTGCGCTCCCCCGCGTCCCCTCCTGTTTGCTAACGTGTGCCTCGCATAAAGGATGACCCTAACTGAGACTGTGGAGGCGGCATAAGGACGGGGTTCAGAGTCTGTCTGCAGACTGCCAGGAAGTGTATGGATGTAGTGTTTCTGTTAGTGCAACAACAGCTTTTCCTTGTCCAGAGCACATACACAACAGTAGAATAATGTTGTGTGAGACTGATTCTCAAAAACTGCAATATTCATCTTGCTTACAGTGTCACAGTTTATTATTGCAGTATATTGAATCATATGATGCTATCATCTAGCACACAGCCCTACAGAATATTGTTAAATATCGCTCATGATCGTCACATTGATTTTCAGATTTCATCAGTTTTCCCAGCATGCTCTCTCCTCGTGTCTGAAAATAACGTGAACACAACTCTCCTGAATCAGCAGAGGTAAACAGTAGTAACTGGGTGTTGTTTCATGTGTGTGTCTCCAGGTAAATCCATGCCCTACGAGTTCGACATCAGAGTCCCGTTTTACATCAGAGGACCCAATGTGGAGCAGGGCAGCATGTAAGCACGACACAAAATCCATCAAACACCAAGCGATTAGAAAGAAAAGTATTGTTAGATCTTGTAAACTTGATGTGCAGACAGAATTACAGAGTTAGAGATGAAACTGAAGAGATGCTTGTGTGACTGAACTGTTTTCTAGTGCGACCATGAGTCAGGACCTGATGTGTGTCTTTCTCTAAACAATTTAAAGGAAATGTGTGTGGATGAGGAAACACTTTTCTTCAGAGTGTGTGTGTGTTTGTTCCCAGTAAAGCAGATTACCACAGTCAGAGCTGTTCCACGAGACGATCATGAGCTCAGAGAATCAGTCCCTTCTACACTCAACACACGATCGAAATATTAAATATTCAGCACCAGGCCTTCGCAGTAAATGTCAGAATAAATCTTTTTCCAAACACCTGCTCTGTCTGACATTTACAGCTGTTGTATTATTCATTCATTTTACTTCCAGTATTTCACACAGTCAGTACTAGTAATAGAGAGTACTATTATCTCATATATTATTCATCTTTATGTGTGTCTTTGTCAGAAACCCTCACATAGTCCTGAACATCGATCTGGCTCCGACCATCCTGGACATCGCCGGGGTCGACACTCCTCCAGATATGGATGGAAAGTCAATACTGCCTCTGCTGGACACTGACAAACCTGCCAACAGGTAAACACACACACACACACACACACACACACACACACACACACTAACCTCTGGCTTCATAAGAGCCTTTCATTTTCAGCAGTGTTTCTGTTGGTTCAGTTTTTCTTTCAGACCTCAGGTTTACTTTTACTTTACTTTATAATAGACAGAAGTAAACAACAGTAGCTTTTTTTTTTTCAGCCATAATCGTTCGTATGTTGAAACTATATTAACTGACTTCCTGAGTTGATCTCATATGAAAACATGTGAGTTGTTTCAGTGAGTTTAGCTCAGCCACATCTGTTTATGTTCTACGGGTAATGACAGGAGTGATAGAGGAAGTCAGGTGGTCTTATTATAGCAGCACAAAGAGAATAACTTTATTGTCATTGTACTTGTACAACAATATTAGAAATGCAATCATTTCAGTGATTAAGAAAATTAAATGGTAATAAAGTAAAAAACTGCTAGATACACCCACACATCTATTCCCATCCAACTATTGCACAGCTCAAAATAAGTTAAACCACATCGCACTAAAATGTTACTTGTAAATTTTAGCAGCGTTTAAGGCAATGATGGCTCTCGGATAAAAACTGCTTCTTAATCTGTTTGTCTTTGTTTTAATCATTTTTACAATCTTTGTTGTAATGTCTTACAAAGTCCACATTATGGACTTTGACTGAAGCTGTGGATTGTGATCACACTGTTACTGTTACATCTCACTGTCCATGATACCAGAAGAACAATAGAACAGAATAAAATAGAATGTCTTTATCATTGTAGAAGTACGATAAAATCCTTAATAGTGCAATGGAAATTAATAAAAAATAAAATAACCACAGGTATGTATGTATACAGTATTCACACAAAATGAAACCAGAGTCAAAAAGCAACACAACTATAAAACTACAAATTGACCAGAAACATTTCGGTCTGGAGCTGCTGTACAGGGCTGATGATGCATTTACTTCTCTACATGTATAGATACTGAATCTTTGAATGTACTGCAGGAGGATTTTTCTGATATCATTCCAGTAATAGATGTGCTTGTTTCCTCCACCCACACCTCTCTCAGTGATGTGATAACAGAGGTCAGAGGAGACAGAAAACTCATCCATGCAAACAGGAACAGCAGCAGTATGTAAATCATCCTGCGGAGGGTTGGAGGAGCAGCGGGGCGTCTCTCAACCGTAACACCTGGGTGATCACTAACACAAGAGCATCTGGTTCAGCTGCAGAGATAGAAATTTTCTATTAATATTTATTATGATCAAAGTGTCACTAAAGCCACAGGTGAAGGTCGGGAGGTCGGAACAATGTAACAAGTAAACAGGCTGTCAAACTTCTGCATCATCTGTAGATAAGTTCAGTGGATACGAGTGATTTTGTTTTTTATTGTGTCCAAATACACCATTCTGCTGCCACAGGTACTCACAGCAAACCAAATGTGGATTAATCCACCACTGAAAATACCGTGTTTGTTCCTCCTGTGCTTCTGAAACTACAGCAGCTTTTGATAGCTGTGAAGTATTTGTTAGAGAATTCCTTAGGAACAAATCTCCTCCCAGCTGAGAATTAAATTGAAAAATCTTCCCAGTTTTCCATCAGAAATTGGCCACATTCAGACCATATCTGATTTATCATGAACAACTATGACTGATCTATTCTGAACAGCACAAATTTTAAAAATTTCATACGTGGTCGTAAATCTGATGCGTATCCAATGCTTTCGATTACTCTGATAATTGGAATCTGTGCAGAGACGCTGGTGGATGTAATCAACGTCAACGGTGTTGACGTCCTGAAACTTTGGCTGAATCTGCTTCTGTGAAGCCGCTCCACAAACATCTCTGTACAGACGTGGCAGCCGTCGCACACTCGGGATGTTTTGACACGTTTTTTACAAACACACTTTGTGGCGCCTTTTTCTCCAAACGGTGGTCAAGGCGTCTCTTGAGGCTTTTGTTTTGTTGAGCTCAAACTGAAACAGATCTGGATCTTCTTTACACGTCGACACACTCCGCTCTGCAGCGTCTTTCAGCCTCTTTTAGGAACGTTTGAATCGACTCTACATGTGCAGTGAAGGTCTGTGCAGCATCTTTTCCTTTTTCATCCTCATCCACTCTGAAGTACAGAAGAATGGGGCCCATGGAGAAGCGAAGCGACAGCTGACAGACTGATTACACCGAGCAAAAGTTTATACAGAGCGACAGACTGAGAGAGAACTGATTTTGTGCAGATTTAGAAAAACATCAGCTCTGCTGCATCATATCGAGATCAGATCTGAGGAGTTCTATCAGTACAGCCTGCGGCATGGCTGACTGGAGGTCAGCTCATTAAACCTGGAATTAAACCAGGGTCATGTTGTTCTGAGGCCGCTAACAAGTTTAGCTGTGCACGTGATTACACATTCCTGGACCTCTTCAGACCTGGGACAGATGAGATGCTTCCTGCAGTTTGGAGCATTTAGAGCTGCACAACTTTATTCTGCAGATCAATACAGAAAAAGACGCTGGAAAAGTGCCTGCAGTTATTTCCACTGTGGCCACTGTTGTTCTTTTAGCTGCGGCAGGAAAATCTAAATATTATCCCTGAAAGTTAAAGTAACAAACATCCCAGAATAGAAGCCAGATGGAGCCAGCAATTTAAGCAAAGGGAGAATGTGTTATGAATATAATGTGTGCGCAATTTGTGATGAACTCACTGCTCCGTGCTGTACATGTGGCGCATGGGAGGAGCTGTGATGCAACCACCGCTTAACTTTCTCATCCAACTCGAGTTTAATTGTGTGAAATGACGTCACATTTAGCAGCTGCCGCGCTGAGCTGCTTTTTTCCTGTTGTCCTGCTGCAGCTGATGTTAAAAAAGGAAAATGGAAAAATACAAATCAGGAAGGACGGAGGGTGGAGGCGACGACAGAGCTGGCTGTTACTGGAAAAAACAAATAGCAGATGAAGTCCTGCAGGAATAATGACTAAAGTCACACTGCTGTTTTCTTCTTCTTCAGGTTCCAAGTCAACAGGAAGCCAAAGGTGTGGAGAGACTCATTTCTGGTGGAGAGAGGGTAAATATGTAGCCTCACTGCAGCTGTACTGTAGTACACACATTACAGTTTACTTTACCTGCAGCAACACTATATAATATACACAGGTACAGTCGGCACCAAAGAAACTGTTGATCAACATGCTTGAAAACAGCGAAAGACAATAAATAAATAACCAACAAAATAACATAAAAGGAGATTCAGAGTATGTAAATGATGTGAATCACAGGCTGTGGCCTTCACAGTCACCAGAACTGAACCCAACTGATTCTGGACCCATGTACTGGACAGCTCTCACCACCACCATCAGAACACTGAGTGTAGGAACAACAGCGTTCAGTCCCTGCGGTAGTTCCCCACCGTCAGAGCCAAAGTACACTGAAGCTGTTCTGGTGGAACATGGTCCCAGCACTTTACTACGACACTCATCGGTTTTTCCTGCAATTTGTCACCTGTCAGTTTATTACTCAGTTACCTAATCAAATGTAAAGGCATATAAATATATAATTGCATATAAAACATTCTATTGACAATTCAGAATATGCTACATGTAATGTGATAGCATATATTCTATGAGCTGAATTTACTTTTGTTTACTGGTAATTACTAAGAGATCTGCCAAGAACCAGGTAGTTTTATTTTGCACGAAAGGAAAAAAAATACGTTATAAATATGAATATGAAGAAATTATTTGTAAACAGACGTCAGTATCCAGCAAAGATTTATCTTTAGAGGTTCACAGTGATTCTTGATCAGACAATTCAATTCAGTTTATTTATATAGTGACAATACAATTATATAGAAACAAATCCCCCTGAGCAGCACTAGCTAGAGCTGGTTCAGAGTCACCTGAACCAGCTCTAACTATAAGCTTTATCAAAAAGGAAAGTTTTTGATAAAGCTCAGCTTCCCTAGCATGAACTGGGAGCTGGTTCCACAGTAGAGGAGTTTGATAGCTAAAGGCTCTGCCTCCCATTCTACATTTGGAAACTCTGGGAACCACAAGTAGACCTGCACTCTGAGAACGGCACAAAATGTTGAGTGACAACAAAATGTTAAGTCACAACATTTCATCTGTGCGTCCTACATGATCTGAGATCAGTTTGACACAAAACAGTAGAGCACTTCCACTTCAAGTAAACTGATGTTTCAGAGATGTTGATATTTACTAATTAATTATCTTTAATCTTTAATCTGTGTGGCTTTAATCTGGATCTCTTTATATATTATATTTTCCACATGTCAACTACACATTTTTATTCTTCACTTGATAACTGCAGCGGCCACACTGTCTCCATTCACCTTCTATTTGCTACCAAACTGTCAGATCTCCTGCTAATTACCTTCAGTTTAAAACATGAACATGTTTCCTGTTAGCTTTGATTCAGGTTAAGAATCTGTTACTAGGCAGAAGCTGGTTTCAGACACAACTTGTTCTTTTTGTTCACAGGAAGCTGCTGCACCAGCGTGTCGAAGGAAAAGAAGTGTCACAGGAAGAGAACTTCCTGCCCAAACACCAACGAGTAAAAGACCTCTGTCAGAGAGCCGAGTACCAGACCCCCTGTCAGCAGACGGGACAGGTACAGTAACACTGGAGTTTTGATTTCTTCTCCTGAGACTACTACTGCACTCCTGAGGGCATTATTACTGCTTTACTTCTGATCCCATCGCATGATGGGAGATACTCAGTTTCTACTTCTCATCGCATCACTTGACAACAGACTCTATAACTTTATCCCTGATCCCATTAGGATGCTCCTAAACCACTTCTAGATCTGTGAATCTGGATTTCATTACCACTTTACTCCTGATACTACCACTACTTCACAGTTGATTACTGTTAATTTTGCTGTCAATTCAGATCCCAGCGTGATACTACTTCCAGTTTAACCCTTTATTACTTTACTGTGAAATTCCATTAGTTTACTTGTATTTACTTACTTTACTTAGTTTTACTTAACAGTAATTGTATCAATTGTTTTCATAACTTTACTAAAGTTGCATTATTTTATCCCCTATTTTACTTAATTGCTTTAACCCATGTGCTACTGCTCCTGGGGCTTTATTTTTAAAACCGTGTATAGGTTCATACGAAGCGCACATACCCACAAATTCAGATTCAGATTTACAAAACTGTGTGTGCAGGACTCAGCAGCGGATTCTAAGAGGATTCTCCAAATTATAGTTGTCATGGAGGTGAAGGAGAGCAAAGCACAGACCAGTGCTAATTGAATGAGCACAGACACGTTAACACGGCCCAAATGTTTGTCTCATTATTACATGTTTGATATGAAGCAAAATAAAACCTGTCAGAAGGATCAGAATCAAATCTGGCTTCAGGTCACCACTTCAAGAACTAATTTCTCCAGTTTCCAAAATGTTAGTATGGGTCAAAGTTTACATACTCGTATGTGACGAGTCCATGAAACTTTTCTGTGGAGCGTTTTATAAGTCAACAGCAGTCATTAATGAGGCGTCTTTAGTACAGTTGTCATTATTTTATAATAACTTTACTTCTGATCTGATCTTGAATTTGTGACTTCACATTGCTCCTGATCCCGTCACTGCTCGTTGTTCCTGCTTTATTGTAAAGACATGATGACTCTGACTCTGATGTTCCTGTGCTACATTCTCAATAAAAAGCTTTTTCTGGAACAAACACAGCAACAACTGCTTTAATAAACAAACCGAGGCTTAAAAGAGCCGAACAGTAAGAGGCTTTTGTCAGAGAGATGAAACCAGATGTCATCTCAACACAGCAGACAGATACAATGACAGCAGTAATGAAAGAACAGAACACAATGGACCCAACGCTGCAGAATCAAAGCAAACGTGAAGAGAATCAAGACAGAGAAACACAACAGAAACTTTTCTCCAACACATTCAGAGAGATGTGTGTGTGTGTGTGTGTGTTGATGCTTGTTTGAGGTTAATTACACTTGTCGAAAAATCCCCTTAGCCAGTTGATTAGTCTCTTAGCAACAGTGCCAGGCTGCTGCTGGATCACTCTGATAAACAGCTTGTAGAAAATTCTCTGTGTGTGTAATTAACAATTCAGGCATTTGTCGCTCTTTAATAACTTGCAAGAGCGGAAATTCATTCAGCTCCTGCTAATAAACAGCTGCAGAGTGACAATACAGCCAAAGGTCGAAGAACAGCAACACTGTGTGATCAGAAAGTAGAAAGACCAGGAGTAATGGGTAGATGCTCATTTCTACGGAGGAAATAAATCAGGAAATAACATTTGTAACTTTGCTTGTAGCCATATAGCAGCATAATGACAGACGACAAGAAAAAATGTAAATTTGTAGAATTCGACTGCTGTTGTTAGACTCTTCGCCCTGTTGGCCCCACAGTTTTTGCTTCTCCTGCTGGTTACTGTAAGTCTATGTGTATACAGTCAGGTCCAGAAGTTTTCCACTAAGTTTTTATGATTTGATCTTTATACAACACTACAGTGGATTTGAAATAAAACAATCAAGATGTGATCGAAGTGTATACTTTTAAAATATGGCATCTACTGCTGTACTGTACAGTTATTTTAAGCAGAGTACCTCTATTTTCACCACCTGGTGTGGTCCATTCCCTCATTACTTCAAGACAAATGAAGTGGATAACTACAGGTTGTTACCACAGAGAAACATGAAATTCACTGACTGCGCTTCATTCACTTACCTGAACAAAGTAAAAGTAAAATTAGTTTTTGAAAACTACTCAAAAAAGAATGAAAAAATCTACTTTGTTACAGTAACAGGAGTGGATATAATTTGTTACTTCCATCCCTGCTTATCACCTCTGTAGGTAGTTTAGTTCACTGAGGAGAGTCACTGCTGCTCATGTTGTTTGGGAGCTCTCAGTCAGCAGAGACGAGATCTGATCACTACACAGTAACTGGTCCATTTAATGATGAAATGACGAATGATGAATCTGCACTGCAGAGTGAAAGCATTAGTGATGTTTTGTTGAATCCTCTCTCTCTCCCTCTCTCTGTGCATTTACACTGTGTGTGTGTGTGTGTGTGTGGTGTGTGTTTGCAGAAGTGGCAGTGTGTGGAGGACGCCACAGGAAAACTCCGTCTCTACAAATGTAAGAATGAAGGAGGGGTGAAGACCTTCCAGAAGGACGTGTCTGGTCGTCAGCATCCGATCAGCATCAAGTCCCAGCTGTACAGTCGTAACTCCTACGCCTGTGACTGCGACCTCGAGCCTCTGAACCTGCAGCCCTCCACGATGAGGCCGTTCAACAAGAAACCTTTCTTCTTAAAGAAGAGTGAGTGGTCAGGATAGTGTTCTGTGTCCAGACTGACGCTCTGGACTGTAGATAAGTGTCGTAGCTCAGCATGTCTAAAGCAAGTTGATAACTATAACTATTTTCCCTTGGGCACTATTAAAAGCTATTTTTCTATTAGTAAATGAGCATTTCATAGATGATTTGTACAAACAGGATCAGTTCTGGTCCTGGTTTTCAGATGAACTGATAGGTCAGACCAGTTTTCTGATGATATGCTGACCTCTGGTGTCTGAGCTCAGAATCGTCTTCACCATGAACCAGTTGAGGTTCAGCGTCAGTGAGAAACTGTGGCACCGTCACCTTCTGTAAGTCTTTGCTTTAAGACTCCAAAGACTAAAAGCTGTCAAACATCAAAAGTAAGTGAGAAGATAAGATGCAGGAGGGCGGTCCAGGTGAATTATCCAACACCAGCCACAGGCCACGGAGGCTGAGAGGTCAGGTTAACGACTATACGGCAACAAACAGACACAAGATGAGAAACAACCATAAAGTGGCAGAAGATTCTAGCAAAGTGATGCAAAGAAACTCAAAATGATTCAAAAAGATGGAAAAAGCCAGAGAACAGCTCAGAGTAATAAACATGTGTCTGCTGAGTGGACGTCTTCTACCTGGCTTGGTTTAGACACTGAGGCGTTGTAAGATTCAGTTTTGCTTTCTGTGTTGTTTAGAGTTCAAAACCCTGAAGACTTACTCCAGAAACCGTTACAGCCGCTCCATATCCATGGTGAACGGTTCCTCTGGTAACCAGAGCCAGGTGAGCCGATCTGACCAGTTTGAGGACGACTTCAGCGGCATGGGAGGTGTTCCGAATGTTGTGGCCCTGCCCAACTCCATCAAAGTAACACACAGGTGAGTGTGTGAGTCGCTGACAGATACAGATGCAGCTGTTGCTCAGATTAATGAAACAAGTCATGTAATTCCAACCTTATGAAATCTTTATACGGTCACGCAAAGACAAATGTGGCCTGCTGTTGAAGTGAAGGTGAGGTGTTTTTACGCAGTGACATCAAACGCATCATTACGTTCCTGCTGTTTTCCTGCAGATGCTCCATTCTGTCCAACGCCACAGTGAAGTGCGACACAGGAGTTTATCAGTCCCTGCAGGCCTGGAAGGACCACAAGCTGCACATCGACCACGAGGTGACAGAGAATGAGCAACCAAATCATCTGACGTCGTCTCTGTTTCACTCGTCACTGAACTTTTCCTCTTCCTCTCAGATTGAGACGCTGCAGACAAAGATAAAGAACCTGAGGGAGGTCAGAGGTCACCTGAAGAAGGCTCGTCCTTTCGAGTGTGATTGTAATAAATACCTGTGAGTAAAGTCGACATCCCCACAGCACAGTGTGGTACCTAAAACCGGGGTCCAGCTTGGCGTCACACCATGTGCTATGTGTGTTTTTCAGCTACAAGTCTAAGCTGAAGAATAAATTGAGGTACAGAGGAGGCAGCCTGCACCCTTTCAGGTGAGACTGAGACGGATCTAGGTACTTTCTTGCACTGCCAGGGGACCAGCACAGGGGCAGCAGAGTTATAGCTCGTAGGAACAATGGGCCGGACTTAACAACCGTTCACAAAGAGATTTTTTCTTAAAACCCACATACACAGATTTCTCGAAGATTCACCAGTGTTTTCTTATTTCATGTTTGTTTTCAGTTCAACGTACACTAAAGACGACACTTACACACACATGGAAACATTTCAAACATAATCACTGCACATGGTGATTACAACGAGCAGCACATATATGTTGGACCAGGAGAGTTTGGATGTGAGTTTAGACTCAAACTCAGGAACAAAACTTGTACAGAGACACTGAAGTGGTTGTTGTTGTGGTTAAAGTGAAGGCAGACTTGTAGCGTAATCACGTGGCTCCATGGTGGCTCACTTTGAAACCAACTGTGAACCAGAACTAGCACCAAGTTCTTGTTGGCCAAAAAGAAAACAAGTATCAATCATTTCCACTGAAATACACATTTATTTAAGCTGGACTAACTAGTGTGACATTTCCATAAATGTAGAATTTCTATGGCAATTTTACTTTCAACCTCAGTTTTACCTAGACCTTTATTGTCAGTCACTAAATTTTGGTTTTGTGACATTTAGCCCATCCTCATGACCTCACAACAGCATTTTGAGAGTTAAAATTAGGGTTAGGATAAGGGTGAGGGTGAGGCACTTGGTTGTGACAGTTAGGGTTAGGTAATGCATTACATCAACGTGTCCTCACAAGTATAGTGAGACATGACTGTGTGTGTGTGTGTCTGTGTTTACAGGAAGGGCGGGGCTCGAGACAACAAGGCGTGGCTTCTGAAGGAGCAGAAAAGGAGGAAGAAGATGAGGAAGATGATCAAGAGGATCAAGAACAATGACACATGCTCGATGCCTGGTCTCACCTGCTTCACACATGACAACCAGCACTGGCACACTGCCCCCTATTGGACACGTATGACACACACAAACACACACTGATCCAATAAATAATCCTATGTATTTAATATGCTGCTATACTTTATACCTGTGCGTGTGTGTGTGTGTGTGTGTGTGTGTGTGTGCTGCAGTGGGGTCATTCTGCGCCTGCACCAGTGCCAACAACAACACGTACTGGTGTATGAGGACGATCAACGAGACCCACAACTTCCTGTTCTGTGAGTTTGCCACAGGCTTCCTGGAGTACTTTGACCTCACCACAGACCCATACCAGGTACAAACACACATTAA
The DNA here is from genome assembly GCA_900302695.1 of Helostoma temminkii. Taxonomy (NCBI): domain Eukaryota; kingdom Metazoa; phylum Chordata; class Actinopteri; order Anabantiformes; family Helostomatidae; genus Helostoma; species Helostoma temminkii. The sequence continues at coordinate 50,289 of OMLM01002020.1, read as the reverse complement.
AATCAGTCTGGAAGTTTCTGTGCACATTAGTGTCCTAGAGGGAGGAAATAAGGGCTTTATTAGATTAAATACATCAGTAAATGGATGGTAGGAACCAGCAGAAAACAACATGGAGCCGTGTGATGCTGCTGTTTATCTGTGCTGCTGTTTTTTTCTCTTGGTTATGAAAACCTGAATAATGGATGGACAGATTAATGAGACACAGACTTAGATCCATTTATATTTGTGTTGATCTTATGTAAACTGGACATCAGAGGTATCAAAGGAAATATGAAGATAATAAAAAAGCAGAAGTGCAGATCATATGTGTAATATTTATTCTGGAAATGACATATAGCTGTTCTATTTAAGTCGTGTGTCAACACGTTACACACATCTGTCTGTGTCTTTCCTACACTTGCACTGTAGTGTTTTTCCATATATGCACAAAACGTCTTGTTATAATAAAATGCCACGGTTATTCTGGGCAGTGAAGCAGTTTAAGAAAGACAAACTTTGTTATTGTAGTGGAGGTGGAAAACTTTCCATTTAACTCGCTGCTCACAGGCTCCTCATTAACTGTAGTTACCCTATAACCACTTAGTGGATGGGCGATATGTGCCCCTCGTCCCAAACACTGGGTATTTACTGACACATGGCCAGTATATAAATGCCGTTTACGTCACACATCTTATGTAGATACAGTTTAATTCACAGCTCTGTGAGCCTGATTTACCTGAACACAAAAACACAGTGCTGCAGTGACTGACTCTACTCTCTGTTCTTCTCTGTGTCTGCAGCTGATCAACGCTGTCAGCTCTTTAGATCGGGTAGTTCTCAATCAGCTTCATGTTCAGCTGATGGAGCTCAGAGGCTGCAAGGGACATAAGCAGTGTAATCCTCGCACACGCTCAGTGGAGCTGGGTAAGACACACACACACACACACACACACTGTGCTGTTAACCAGTGTTTCTGTGTCGACTGGAGCCTGAAAAACTGCCTTTTGGATGAGATGTAAAATGTCCTCAAGTCCATTTGGCACTGAACGGCTCTTTTGGGATTACATGACCTGAGTGACTGAGAATGTTTGAGTATTGACTTCCTGCAGTACCGACACAGTCCACTAGAAGGTGCAATGTAGTGTCCACATCCCCACATGTCCACTGAATCAATCGGACGTGTCCTCCTTCAGAATTAGGAAAACACAGCCACACAATCAGAAAATCTCCTGACCATTGGTCACCTGTTTGTGGTGCATTTAGGTGTCCAACACGAACTTATAAAGTTTAGAACAAGCTGGTAAATCTGTCAGATGAGGTGAAACTATAAAACAACAAAAAGACAAACCACAAGTGGCCTCCGATCACTAACCAATCGGCGTGTCTCTTCAGCAGGAGGGCGGGAACATGGCAGCTTCGACGACTACAGGTACACACACACGCACACACACACACACACACACGCTCACACGCGCTCACACACGCCCACACACATAAGATTTGTTCTCCTGCTCTGGATGTTGCATGATTTCCTGAATGAGCTGAGGGCTGCTGGTGATGAAGCACAGTGAGACAGAGAGAGGGTGTGTGTGTGTTTGTGGGTAACAAAGTGTGTATTTGTTGCATCAGGGTGTTTGAGAGGAAGAAGTGGCCGAAAGTCAAGAAACCATCATCTCGAACCCTGTGAGTCCTGCTCCTCATCTTCTGCATGTTACTGCTTACTGCTTTAATACTGAACCTGTCTGCCTGTGTGTGTGTGTGTGTGTGATGTGTGTAACATACAGTAGAACCACAAGCTCTTCTACATGTCTGCTACCTAAACATATTTCCCCTTTTAAACCTCAGCTTTTGCCTGTCACAGTCAAAAGTTTGGACACATCTTCTCATTCAGTTTTTCTTCTTTATTTTCAATATTTCCAACATTGTACTATGAATAGTGAAAAAATCTCATCACACTCCTCCTCCATTCAGGAACCGTCTGTTTACCCCAACCAGAGGTTTGAACTAAAAATCAGTTTTCAGATTGACTGACCTTCATTATCTTAAGTACTGATGGACCTTGTCTTTTCTCTGTGCCGAGTGTTTCTACCATAACATGGATCAGTACAGTCTCTGTAGTAGCACTAACAGAGCTACTGATTTTGTTCCCACCGTCCTCTGCACAGGACAACTGATGGTTTTAAAGCACAATAAGAAATGTCTCAGATTAATTCTTGACAATCAGGCTGTGAATTATAAACCATTCCTGTCGGCCACCTCAAGAAACTGGTAATGCTAATTGTGGCTACATTGGACAATCTAAAATATTATAAAATGTATTCTGGGTTATTTATTTATTTGAAGAAGTTGTGTCCAAACTTTTGACTGGTAGAAGATTGACATGAAGCCTGAAACCTAAAACCTGACCCCAGATGAACATGAGTACTTAACATAGTTTATATTTTATATTATTGTTAAATTAAAGATTGTCCCAAAACCATCAAAACAATCAATGTAGGCACCTGAAATGTTTTACAGCAGATGTCACCATGTGTATTATGAAGAATGCAAGTTTTGTTTGTTTGTCCTTTTGACTGAATACAGTTTATTAAATATTCAGTGGATGAATTCAGTCTCAGAAATCCATTAATTCCAAGAAGCGTTAGGTTGAGACCAAGCAC
>OMLM01002020.1:9673-44696 GCA_900302695.1 Helostoma temminkii | reverse complement strand
CCTGTTGTATTTGATTTAACATTGAATTTATTTACTAAAAAGATAAACAGCAATTTAAAAAAAATATCGATATTAACAGATCAGTTTCTCTCTGTGTTAAAGATAAGTCCCTGCGATACTTTTACACTGTTGTTGTATCACTGTTTGTGCTGTCACCTTTTGTGATTTCCTACATCTCCCATAATGCCTTTCAGCAGAAAAGGTCCAACTTGAAATGTCTGATTCTTCGTTGTTGTTGCTTTTTCTTTTGCTTTTCTTGAACTATCAGAACACACTCCACATTTACTTCTTGACTTTTAAAAGATTATTAGCACATTTTCCAACAATAAGAAGTAACAGTTTAAAATCAATTACAAATGGGAAGCGTACTGTGGTCAGACAACATGAACGGCTCATGTCAGCAGGACTCCAACATCCAGTGTTAATAAACCTGAATGAGTAGCTCCACATTTGATGGTTAAGACCCGTTTGGAACCATAACAAGTTTTTGCTGATTTAATAACAATACAATTCAGGATTTTAAAATGACAATGACAAATTCATTGTGTTTACTTGTACCCAAGTAACCAGGTTACAGTCAGCTTTTTCCAGTAAGCTGATTTCATGTAAACAGGAAACTTGTTCCTTTAATCGGGGACAGGGGGTTAGATTAACCTGATTCCCCTCAGTAGGTTTCTCCTGGAGAACTCGGATTTCTCTGCCACGTATGCACTCAACCAGGTTTCTAATCAGCTTTTTAGCTGCCTCATTATTAAATCAAGTGCAACCAAAGTCTGACTAAAACTGAATCCAGTCATCTGATGCATGTATGGGCACATTTCCACTAACCTGATTATTTCAGAGCAGGTAAACACAGTCGATGCCGTCACCAACTAAAAGTACATCTTTATACCAATTATGAAATGAAGGGGACAGAACAACACAATATGTTGTCCAAACTGTCCTGTAAGAGCATTTTCTGACCTGCTGCTATCAAATATGAATTTCAGGTTTGATAATTTTGTCAGTTGAGTCAGTCTGTGAGTGATTTCAGGTTGTCAAACAGCAAGTGCTGTCATGTTCTTGTGAGGACAGTCTCATTCTGGGTTGTTTGTCAGTCTCTTGCTCGTATGTGTTTCCTCTTTGAATCATTTCTTCCAGCTTGATTGTTGAGTTTTGAAACCTCCACGCTGGGAAGAAAATAATCAATCAGATATTGATTTCAGCCAGAGCATGTTGTCAGTCCACACTATAACTCTTCCATCACAAATATTAGTTTTTTCTAACAGTGTACCAGTGTTTGAGGGTGATTATTCAGCCGACCAATCTGCTGTCTCTAAAGTTCTAATCCCAGATGTCTTTGTTCTGAGGTGCTATTTGCTGTCTAACAACTATCTAGGAAAAACCTCCTGGTTGTGTTTGAATGTATTTGTAAATGTTTAAGTGTGTTTTCTAAAGACGGCCAATAGAATCGGACCATTCTGGACCAGTTGAGACTGGACCAACTCGTGCACATACACACACACACACGTACACTGAAGTACAAACTGCTGAGCACTTTGATTGGAGGACAGAGGGATGAATGACGCATGATGTAACCCTGGCGTGTGCAGCCAGTGATGCTGATCTAACACACCTGTACAGTCGCCCACTGACCTGTGGATACAGTGATTGGTTTTAGTTTGTGAATAAAGTGTTTAATGCCAAAATGTACAATTTCCTTTACAGTGTATTTATTTAAATTTGAAAACCTTAGTCCATTTATATTAACAGTTTTAAAAGGTAGTAGATTTGAGTATTACTATTTTATATAACACATTTACTATACTACATTTATTTACTAGTTACTTTCTGATAAAAAGAACAATATATGATCATCATAAAAAATATGACTTACCGTACAACAATTTCTAAAGAGTTTGGATTCTACCAGTTGACTGGCAGATTGCGTAGAAACAGAGAACACCATCGTTACAACCTACAGACAAGGACAAAATATTTGGTACCTTTCTGTTAAAGAAAGAAAAACTCTCATTGGTCACTGAAATAATGTGAAACTGGCTATTTTTGTCCAGGCCAGTTTCATTAGTCATTTCAACTGCTACAACCATTCAGATGGTTGTTTCTAGTCTCTCATACCACTCTTTGTTATAATTTGTTTTAAGAGCTCCCCTCGCATGGAGACAGTCGTCTCTAGAAATCACCCCCCCAAAATGGCAACTTTTGTGATGCTTATTTTCACCTGTAAGATTCAGAACTGCAGGACAGCAAACACACCAGGGTTGGGTTTGGGCACTGCATAAACATGGTTAGGGTTAGTAAAAAAAAGTGAAGGTGATCTGTAAGAAGTAATGGACTAAAATCCTTCTAAGCCTGTGTTCAGTAAATTGTAAATTACACTGAATGAATCATTTATTGGATAACACACGCTGATGTGTTTGACATGTAGCAGATGATGTTAAAGAAAAAACCCAGCAGGAATTAGTTTTTTAATCTTCATTACTACACCAAATTATCATTCAAAACCACTACAGTAAAACCTGCGCATTAAAAATTGGACCAGACATACAGTCAGTATATTCATATATAGTTTCATATATTTATATATGACTCATAAACATCACAATCACTGGCTTATAAAGTGGTTTGGTAACATGACTCACGATCATGAACATCAATCTCTGACTTAAAGTAATTGTTGTTGTCTGTCATTTCTAGGCCCAGCTTGTCTGAGCAGTTTCGCTGGGTGTAGGTGAGACTGTTGTAGAGAATGAAACTAGTGTGACATGAAAACACTGCATGGAGCCACAAACAGACAAGACATTTTAACACAGCACAGTCATTTGGTTCAATGCCAAACAGCAGAAACACCACTAAATGCAGGTTTAATGTTTAAAGGTAAACTTGATAAGTCATATATGATTCATACATTATTTATTTTCCTACAATCTTTATTCATAGATTTATTTCTCAACTCCAAACGTGCACATTTCTCCAAATGTGCATTAACTATCAGTCAAGCTTTCACTCAAATGACTGAAAAAAGAAGCAGACATTATGGGAAGTCTGCAGTGCTTCCAGGAATAAACCACAGCCTGAGAAAAGCTCCCACCTTCTTCCACTGTCTCAGCTTTCATGTCCTGTGAAAAAGGAACAGCTAACACTCAAAATAAAAAGCTTATGATCTAAAACAGTGATCGAATTTCACTCGCACAAAGTTTAGCTCTTGTCGGTGGAAACTGTGACCCTCATGTTTCTGACACATTTTCACCAGGGCTTACTACAGATTCATGTAATCGATGCTGAGACGGTACTGGCTATGGCTTGATTGTAGGATTATTTCTTCATTCTTCATGTCAGCAGGGAGCATCATCAGCATAACTCCGTCATCATTGTTATGGTCATATTCCAGATGCTGGACAACGTTTTTATATGGAACCACTAAGCAACACCCATAGGCATGAATTTAGGCCATTTTATAATCCAGTATCCTGTTAATACATTTATTCCTACAGCTGCTCTCTAACATCCTCACTGCCCTCAACACTTCCTCTACAAACCAGTTTTCCCCATCAAACCAGTTCAAAGCTTTACAGTGGAGAAATACAGATGTATCCAGCCATGATCCCGGACTAGTGCGTACAGCACAAACACACAGCAATCAAACATTAAAAACATAACACACAACATCTGATGGCGTTTGAAGACGCAGCCGAGCTTCATTCAGCGATCTGCAGAACAACACAAACAGGTTAGAAACACTAAACCTTTATCACAGGCATATACCATCTTTTCTCTATGCTAGGAAAACTTCACACTGAGCTGACCATGACTCACCATGGCGACCTTGGTGGTTTGCTCACGTGTTCGAATACGAAGCTTGTTGACGTTCGTCTCGGCGATGTCGGCTCTCTCCTCTGCGTCGTCCAGCTCGTGTTGGATTTTCCTGAAACGCACCGCACTGCAGCTCACCTGCTCCTCCTGGTGGGCAAACAGTGGAACAACAGCAGTCAAGAGAATACTGTGTCATTTCGTTATTACTTCACTAGTATAACGGCAATAATGACTCACCGCGTTCTCAGCTTGTCTTTTGTAGCTCTTGACTTTGGTCTGTAGCTTATCAATCAGGTCCTGCATCCTCAGCAGAGTCTTCCTGTCTTCCTCTGACTGCAGGAACATAAAGAGAACCAAGCGAGAACAGAACACAGAACATTAAACTAATGAAACCATGACATGGACATTAGCAGCAGCTGGATGGTGTGCGGTGATCAGACCTGGTACGTGAGCTCTTTCACTCTCCTCTCATAGCGGCGCACTCCTTTCTGATATTCCTCACTCTTCTTCTGCTCTACTATCAGCTCTGTCTGCAGCTCTCTCACCTGCACACACAGCAGCCCACCTGTTATATCAGCTGTCCATGCTAAGAGTGACATCCTCTGTAGCTTTACTGAATAAATTGGGACGAGTGATACTATGACATTTATCAGTCAGTTTAGTTTCAGGAAGTTTTTGGTGAGACAGTTGGCAAAGGTGCATTTGTTGAAAATACTTGATATCACTATAAAGCTGAATGTCATCAGCATCACATTTACATCTAGTGATTTGGCAGAAGCTTTTGTTTTTTGAGCTACAGAGATTCAGTGTCTTGTCGTCAGCATGTAGCCAGGAATCGAACCACTAACCCTGGGGGTGAGAAACAACTGCTTACTTCCTGTTTATCCTCAGTTGTATCAATGTCTGATAACTATAGTGGTTATTCAATGAAATTCTGATACTTCCATTTGATAATTATTGTAGTGAATAATTAATCTGACAGATCCCACTGAGGTTGCAGCTATCCCAATAGCTGTCATAATAAATTATCTTCCAATTTCATAAACCCAAGTAACATTTATTCAGTGAATGCTGAGTCTGAATCTATTGTCCCAGTCAGATCGAGCCCATTTAAATTGTCACTGTGGTATCTGGAGCATACGTACATGCTTCCACACTCAACCCAACCTTAGCTGTAGTGACACTGTGGCAGAGTTTCCACTCACTCTTGTGTCCAGTTTCTGAAGCTGTTTCTTTCCTCCCTTCAGCGCCATCTGCTCCGTCTCATCCAGTTTGATCTGCAGCTCTGTCAGAGACACACTCGCAGTTAACATCAGGCTGCAACAACACAAATCATTTGTCTTCAGGACCAGTAGGTGAACTCTGTCTTTACAACCTTTGACTGTACCCTCCATGTTCTTCTTCATTCTCTCCAGCATGTTGCAGCTGTCCTGCTCTTTCTTCAGCTCCTCTGCCATCAAAGCCGCCTGCAGAAATGCAGACATGTACAGCATTCAGCTATGTTCCCTCCCAAAAAAAACAGACACTACAGCAACTCAGGCGATCTATCTCATTTAAAAACTCTCTGACCCTGTCCAAAACAAAACAAATCCTGGAACTCAGGGTTAGTTTTGTTTTGGACAGGGTCAGAGGTCAAGGCTCGGGTTTCAGAACTCACATCAGTGACGGCCTTTTTGGCCTTCTCCTCAGTGGTGCGGCTCTCCAGCAGCACCTCATCCACTTCTCCTGTCAGCAGAGAAACATCGGCCTCCAGTTTCCTCTTCTGGTTCACCAGACCTGCGTTCTGCAAGGAATCAGGTGGTCAGTCAGTAAGTATGTAAAACCAGTTAGTCAATCAGTCAGGTGGTCGATCACCTCATCACAGTAATCAGCGAGTCAAACAGTGACGGTACCTTAATCAACTAATCTGTCAATTGTTCCTAGTAATTTAATCAATTACTGACTTTATGACTCAGTCAGTTAGAGAATCAGAAGGAGTTAAACCCCTTTTCCACCAGGACAGACTGAGGACTGGTTCAGAGCCAGAACTTCAATTTGAACCAGTTCTTTGTGTTTCAGCTGCCAAGCAATCAGATCTCTATCTACAGCTACAACTGCTAATCTACAACCAAGAGCAGCTTGGATTATCGTGACCAACAAGCCTAACTAAAATCAGTGTATTATTTATAGGATTAGTTAAACTGCATAGGGATTGATACCGGTAGCTGATGCTAAATAGTCAAATGCTAAAGCTGACAATGCCTAACCTAATCATTAAATGTAATCTCCATCCATCACTATCCCAACAAGCAGCATAAAGGCAGTGGACCAGTAGTGTTTGGATGCCAGCAAAGCCTCGCGACACGAGGAACAGCGCTTGTACAGAGACACTGTTGTGCTAGTTGTTAGCGTTGCTGTGAAAACGTACGCAGACGTACATAGAGACATAATGACATGGATCTAAAATGGCTCTCGCTCCTTGTAATGTTTGCAAGTTGAACCAGATCTGAACCAGAACTGTCCGTCAGGTTTTCAGTGTATTGACAGCTCTTCGATCAGTCACTCAATCATTTCAATAATTACTTAATCAATTAGTAAAAAATCTATCAGTTAGACAATGAATCATTGAGTCAGGTGACTGTTCAATGGTCTATATCTTAATTTAAACATTTAAACTATCGGTCATTTAGTTTTATGTTGTCCGAAGAGATAGTTTTCAGATTCAGTGTGTACTTTAAAGGATTACAGTGTGTTTATGTGTGAGTATTTGCACCTGTGTGGTGAGCAGGTTCACTCTCTCAGCGACCTCCACCAGCTCGTGTTCCGCTATCTTGCGTGCACGGTCGGTCTGTTCCAGGATGCCACGCATCTCCTCCTCCTCTGCCATCATGAGCGAGCAGCGTCGCTCCAACAGGGCGATTTGCTCTTTAACCTGATTGGTCAGCTGCACCTTATCTTCTAGCTCCACCTGTTGCTCTTTAACCTAGGGCACACAATGTTTAAACATTATACCAACTAACAGCACCTGAAATCTCTTTTCTGCACTTATTTATTAAGATTTATCCATTCGTCGTCTTTGTATGTACATACATCGATAAAAACAAAATGCAAAAGATGCTGAAGAATTTAGAGTCCTAAAACTCAGTGAGTGGTGTGTTTAAATTCAGTCTTTATTTGTGTTACTTAAAGGTTTTATCACATTTTGTTATTAAAATATGTTGTTTAATATTGTAGGTAGAAATTTACAGTTACGCTGTAATACTTCTAAATTAACCCTCTGGTTTCTTGTAACGGCAGCATGACACTAAAATGTATGGAAGACGCTGCTGCCTCCAGGTGTGTTCTTTCAAGCATTGTTTTAATTTTTTATTTAAAAGTTATAGAGTATTTGAATGCATCTTTTTTCCATGGTAGCTTTGAATAAATTTAAGGCTTGTTTACATTTATTTATCTAATTTTAAATCAGTGCCTGTATTTATTTTCCTAAAGACAAAAACTATTTCAACCATGTACCTGCGGCTGCTGTACCAGCTACTTCAGTTCTTTTTCTTCATTTTCTTTCCAATTGTGTCTCTGTACTTGTGTGTAACAGTGTAATAGTGTAACATATGGCCGCCTGACCATTACACCACATGCAGTTTAAAATGGAGTTGGTACCTTTAGCAGCTATAACAGCTTCCACTCTTCTTGGAAGGTTTTGCACAACATTCTGCAGTGTTTCCGTGGGAATTTGTGCCCTTTCATTCTGTAGAGCATTTATGAGGTCAGGCGCTGATGTTGGACTAGAACGCCTGGCTCGTAACCCCTAACCCTTTTACCTCCATATACCACTGCCTTTAAACAAGAGCTCCTAACCTATTCCTGAAATGACCATGACACCTCAGCCATAACACTATTAATAATAACACTGGGAAAATCTTTAGTCAGATATCACCTGTTCTAGTCATCCTGACTCTGAGTTGGCTCCGATGCGATTACCTGCGTCTGTAGGTGTCTGATCACCCTCTGGCTCTCGGACGCCTGTCTGTTAGCTTGTGCCAGTTGCACCTCCATCTCGTTCAGGTCAGACTCCATCTTCTTCCTCAGACGAACTGCCTCACTGCGACTACGAACCTCTGCCTCCAAATTGGCCTGCAAGGTTTCCAGGGAGCGCTGGTGGTTCCGTCTGGAGGACAGCACTGGTTACTAATCTAATTTTGTATTATGCATATTTTACCACTGAGTTTCAGATTTGCTGCCTGTCACTGTTGTCCTCTGACCTTTTATTATACCCATTATTTTTCACTCCTTATTCTCTTATTTAATATATAAGATACCTGAGGTTGTCAATCTCTTCATCTTTCTCTGCAATCTTGCGCTCTATCTCAGCCCTTATCTGCTGCAGCTCCATCTGAAACTTCAGCGTTTTACTCTCCTCGTGCTCCAGAGAACCCTGGTGGGTAGGTACAGTAGTAAATTTACAGTTCATTTGCTTGAGAGTTGACAGGTAAGAAGCAGGTAAGTTGTTACCTCTGCTTCCTCTAGAGCTGCTCTGATATCACACTTCTCCACATCGAGGATCTTCTTCATTCGCTCCAGCTCATAGATAGTCTTCCCTCGGTGGCTGATCTGATCTGTCAGGTCCAGGATCTCATCTGGAATCAAACACAAGCTCAATCAGCAGACTAACAAAGTCTTTGAGTTGATCGGATTCATTCACTTTTTAATTTTATGTGCATATGCAAGGTCAGAATGTTTTAATAAATCTCCGTCTTCAATGACATCAGAAAGTTCTCCAGATTCTGAGACATGTAGCCTGATTTTAAGACCAGACCAAGCAAGACAAAGTCCACATAGACCTTCATTTTTCATTTATGTGGCCGGAGAAGAAGCCAGACAGAATACCTTGTAGGTTTTTGTTTTCCCGTTTCACTGTCTCCAGATGGTCCAGAGCTTCTTCATAGCAGTTCTTCAGTTTGAAGAGCTCAGTGCTCAGGCTGCGAGACTCTTTCTGTGATGCCTCCAGCTCCGTCTGACTCTCCTCAAATTTGAGCTTCCAGTCACTCACCAACTGCATCAAACAAGGAAAAAGACTTGAGGGAGGTGCACATACCAACACACAACTTAGTTTCCTCCACCTACAGCCGCTTCTGACTGACCTTGTCAAAGTTGCGTTGCTTCTTGTCCAGGGCCAGAGCAGCAGCGTTGGCTCGCTCCAGTTCAACTACAACGTCTTCGATCTCCGTCTGCAGGCGCTGTTTGGTTTTCTCCAGTGAGGAACATTTGGCCTGAGATGCTTCCACAGCTTCTTCTACAGTCTGCAGTTTGATCACTAGCTTCTTCCTGCAAACAACAAAAAATAACTTAAAGAACAAAGTATGTTTCTAGTCACAGTCATATATTAATGAAGTTTGTGAAGGGCTTGTTCTCAGGGTTAATCTTCAGGGAAGCATGAGTGTGATCATGCAAGTCTATAAACCTGTGTCAAAAGCAATGCTGTGTGGGAAACTGTGTTGTATTGCAGTGGGATGGAGTAAAATCATCATCTTACTTTGCCTCTTCTAACTCCTCTATTCTGAGCACAGCGTCAGTCTCGTACTTCGCTCTCCACTCAGCCACCTGACTGTTGGCCTTAGACAGCGCCCTTTGCAGTTCAGCCTTGGCCTCCTGCTCCTCCTCCAGGTGCTCTCTGAGCAGACTGCAGTCATGACGGGACGCCTGCACCGCGTGAGCCAGTGCCACACGAGCCTGAAACAATGTGTCCACTTACTTTAATCCACACATGTGATTCTGCCACAAAAAGTTAACACATGCTCATCAAGAGGAGGTTAAAATGAAAACAGAATCAGGGTGTTGACATGTGGGAGTCAGAGTGATAGGATTTCTGTGTTACTTTGCTCTCTTCCTCCATCCTCTTCTTCAGATCTTCCAAGTTTTGGCAAACCCCTGCCTTGGAGCGCTGGAGCTGACCGATCATGGCGTCTCGCTCCTCCAGGCGACGACTGTACTCAGCTAGAGGATCAACACGGGGAAGAAAGAGGAGGAAGCCTCTGAGTAAGTTGGACCTCCTGTATTAGACCTCATATCCAAAATCTGTGTAAGACACAAAACTGTGTGCATATCTTTGTCAAATGCATAAAATGTAAGACCCCAAACAAAATGCCATCTGCTGGAAACAATTTTATACTGCAGGCTTCCTCATAGTGTAGGAGATTGGTTTTTATTGATCTTTCATTCATCCATGAGCTTGATCACATGATTCTATAGCTGAACACAACCTCTTCTTTATTTCTTTATTCATTTTATTGATACTATAATTTTACAACCCACGTTCAGAAAAGGTTGGGATGCTGTGTCAAGTCTAAAAAAAATCAAAAGCACTGTCGCCTCACAGCAAGAAGGTCCTGGCTTCGATTCCTGTGGTCGGCCAGGGTCTTTCTGTGTGGAGGCTCCTGCACCCCTGTAACCTCTACGGGGACTAAGTGGTTCAGAAAATGGATGGAACTGAGTAACTGGTTTGATGTTTTTTTTAACAACCTTTGATCAGATTACAAATGTTTTAACTGAAACTATCATTTTGTCGACGCTTGTGGTCCATATGTGATGTTCTTTTTATGCTTATATGTTTTGAATACATTTCAATGTTCTGGAATCCACAAAGACCTCCAGACTAAAGAGGAGAGAATCGATCCACTTTGTCACATATAGCCAGGCAAGTTTAAACAGCTTTTTTCCCTTAACAAATGAAATAATCATTTTAAAACTCGGGGTAATATATATATACAAAAACAATCCCAACTTGGAACTAGGGTTGTATTATTATATACTACAGCATGTGTGTGTGTGTTTGCTGTACCTGTCTCTGTGACCGCTCGTGCTTTCTGAGCAGAGACTTCGGTTAGTTGTCTCTGCAGCTCCTCCCCTCTGCTCCTGCTCTCATTAAGCTGGTCCTCAAAAACTCTGCACATCTTCTCCACAGCTCCCTACACACAGAAGTATACATTCTCAAACACCATTAAACAAACCCACACACACGCTATCACATATTCAGAGAATTTGTATCTGGTCTTAAGTCACTTTGGATAAAAGCAACTAAACATAAATGAGAAAGTTATTTGGATTGGATTACTTTGTCCAATAAAATCTGTCAAGCCTCATGACAAGCTTGCAAAAAACACATCAAGCACAAATTAAAAAGTAAAAGAGTTTAGTATAGTAAGAGTGAGACTGATTTGCCTCATAAAAATAAGAGCATGGAGAAATTTTGCTCTTCTACCCATTTAAAAAGTAAAGTAAATTTTCAGTTTGGATGATTATTTTTATTATTCTCATATTTAATTTGTCAGAAATTATGCTATACAGTAATTAAACAATGACGAATCACTTAAATTAGAGGAACAGAGTAATTTGTGATTTAAAAGTAAATTGACAGTGATTTTGTGGCAACACAGTGACAATGACATATAGCAATTTTTAAAAATAATAAATAAATCAAGAACAAAAACTCAAAAGTACAGAATGAAATTTAGTTCAAACAATAGAATGAAGGTTAACCAGGCCTTTGGCACCATGTCATACCGTAAAATTCATGGGCATAGGACTTTCAGTAGCATCCTGTTACCTTGTTTCTGGACAGCTGCTCCACGTTAGTAGCCAGATCATCGGCCTCCAGCCTTAACTCAGCCTTCTCCTTCTCCAGTTTCTGTTTGGCTCTCTGTAGAGCATCAATCTGCTCGCTGAGCTCCGCCACCATGTCCGAGTGTTTCTTCCTAAGGGTGGCAGCAGTTGCCTCATGGTGAAGCCCTGCCTCCTCCAGCTCCCGCCTCATCTTCAAGAAATCTGCCTCCCGCTTCCTGTTTGGCATGAAGTGAAATACAGTTAGTAGTCACACGGTACGCTCCTCAGTTCAGTTAAACACTCACATTTTGTACATGCAAATAGGATCTGTGTTTTTCATGTTTAGACTGTTTTATATGACCACGTTCAGAAGAATTCATAAACAGGTGTAATAACTGACCAAACCTGAAAGACAGAGATACTACAGAGCTCTCCAAGTCTCTTAGAAAGACACTAACTTTGCCTATTTGTTTTCTATAAAAGCCTCAAAACATTAACTAAGCTAAATTTGTTATATTTAATTTGTGCTTTTCTCCAAAAGGCTAGAATTTTCTAGATGAGGTGCTGACACTGTGTTTGAGTCAAGACTTAAAGCTCGAAGAAGCCATTTTCATTTTCTAGGCACTTGGAATCAGGTGAACAAACTAAAAACACAAAGATAAACATGTGATAAACTTGATTGTTCTAGTACTTCTAGACATTCAGAAGACACATAGCAACATAACAACTGTAATGCAGTGGTGTTTATGTCCTCTTGATGAATATATGTCAATTATTCCTTTTAGCTCTTGGTTTGTTCTCCACCAGCAAACAATTTCTGGCACTTTATCAGTTAAATCTGTGCAGATGATCACCTGTTCAGAGCGATCTGAGCAGCAGAGGCTCCTCCAGCTTCTTCCAGTTTCTCTCCCAGCTCCTCCAGCTCTTTGGTGATGTCATTTCTCTGACGCTCAGCTTTGGTGCGCCATGTGCGCTCCGCCTCCAGCGCCTCCTCCAACTCCTCAATACGGGTCTGATTGAACAATTACAGCAAACTCCTGTAGCAGCAGCAGCAGTGACAAGTTCAGGTGACAGTTCTACTCTGCATTAATTTAACCAACCTGAAGCTCTTTGATTTTCTTTTGAAGCTGGGCAACCAAATTCTGCTCATCCTCCACTTTAGACTGAAACTGACTCAGCTCAAAGTCTTTCCTTTAGGGAGGTATAAGAGCGTAAGGCACAGTTAAAACAGATCAGGAGAGTGAAGAGAAAAATAATCTTAATTTTTCAGACAACAACCAGCCCAAGATGTGTTCTCCTACTTTTTCAGTCTATCTTCAAGGTCTTCCTTCTGGTTCTCCAAGTCCCTCACTGAGTCCATGGACAGCTTCAGATCCCCCTCCAGCTTACGCTTAGTTCGTTCCAGATCCATTCGCACCTTCTTCTCTTGTTCCAGAGAACCTTCTACCTGCAGGGAGGAGGGAGGGGAGGCTGTGAAAAACCAGAGAACTCACAGAACTTAGAAAAGTACCAGAGGTTGTTCTTGCGATAACACCACCATCAGCATTACATTAAATGTCTAACTTACTGTCATTATGAGAAAATGGTGCCCCAACCCTAAAGCAGAGTACTCAGAAGTCCAGCGTCATGGTGGAACGTCTACTGGTCTTATTTTTTCATTTTGTAATAGTTTGCATCATTTGGACGTTATAAATGTGGTTCTGGGGATGCTTTGCGTTCTGGTGATAAGGTCTAATGGTCTTTAGATGGTTTTTAAGGGCACTGTAAAGATCCTATGTTGTGTTTCATTATAATTTTCTATTGACCCTCAATAGGAGTTATGGAAGTGGTTTTTGTAGTCGCCGAAAATATTCACAGTTGTACTGGTTTTTAGGTGTATTTTATGAAAATAGATCCATTAGGTGATCCCTGTGGTCCAGGATGAGACTCCAGGATTTGACACTCACCTGTAAATCATGCACAGCCAGACATGCTGGCAAACTAACAGGACTCAATCAGTCCCACAAGTTCTTCCAGTTCATCATGTACAAATGCAGTTGGGTTATTGTTGTGTTTGAACAATTAGTTTGTTGTCATGGCTTAATTTCGGAAATTATATCTTTTCTTACATTGTCAACTTGTTGCTCAAGTCGAGCTTTCGCCTTGGCCAGCATGTTGACCTTGTCCTCCTGGGCCTGAAGGTCATTAAGAGCCTGCTGGTGAGCTTCCTGTAAAGCGGCTTTCTCTCTGGTCAGTGACACTATGGATTCATCCAGAACGCACATTTCCTGGGAAAGGTTCTTCACCTGAATGGAAAGAAACAGAAACATTATCCTGTAATGTGTGAAGGAGTAGTGGCACAGAGCCGTATGTTAACACACCTTGTTCTCCAGTCCATGTCTGTCTTTCTCCACTTTAGCCAGGGTCATCTCCAGGTCGTCCAAGTCTCGCTTCAGCGACATCACCTCATCCTCCAGCTGGCGTTTCTTGGACGTCAGTGTGGCGCTCACTTCTTCCTCATCCTCCAGGCGCTCCTGCATATCCTTCAGCTTTGACTCCAGAGAGATTTTGGACTGAATTAGCTGGTTGCAACGGTCCTCCGCATCTGCCAGGTTGTCCTGCTCCTAAATGATTCAAATGATAAAACATTTGGTTTTTAACCATGATTATGCCATAAATAGTTTTTTAGATGTTCAGACAAATTTAGCTTCAAACACACCAAAGCTTTCTGTGAAGACAAGTAGTAGAGAAACAGTCTTATCTGTGGAGACTTTATCTACTAAAACTGGCACTTAGCTGGATCATTTTTATTTGGAAAACTTTTACTTCCCCAGTGTCCTGAGAACACTTGAGGATTTTACTAAATGTGCCTTTGCTCCTTGAAGCTTCAGTGCCACTTACAGCTTGAAGCTGCAGCGTCAGGTCGTTTTTCTCCTGAACCAAAACCACCTGCCGCTTCTCCGCATCTTGGCGCTTTACCTCTGACCTGTCCAAGAAAAACAGAGCAATAAACCAAGAGATGAAATCAAAACTGTGCCTGCAACACCCAGCTGTTCAACCATAAAGCCAGGGGAACTGACCTATCAAAGGCTTCTTTTAATTTGATGTAGTCTTCATTCAGAGCAGCCAGTTCTTTCTCCACCTGGGCGCTCCTGAGCAGGGGACGGAGCTTGTAGAACAGCATCATCCATGGCCAGGTTCTCACAGAAAAGAACGCTCTGAGGTTAAACTGGACCACCATTGCAGCATCCCTGAGAAGAGTTAAAGATCCTACCCACTCAACAAACAGATAAACTGAATGCCAGCCTCTCTAGTTGTTATTTCTGAATGTATACATCCTTAGATTTTTCTGATATTAACCATTGCAGCATCATCTTCTGTCTCTCCATCCTCATTAGCTTCCCTCTGCACATGGCCTGGACAACAGTGAGGATTTGAGACAGACGGTTGTCCCTCATGTCCTCCAACTGACCCAACAGGCCTGCCTTAAAGAACACCTGAGAGGAGAGGAGAGGAGCCTCCAGTTCACTTTATCTCTCCAACAGATGTTGTAGTAGCAGTGCTTTTGTTCTTTGTGTTTGTTTGTACCTTTGTGTGTCCGAACTTATACTGGGTGTGGTCTATGTCCAGCGACCCCAGCAGTTTCTCCACAGCCTTCCTGCTGTCCACAAACGAGTCCTCTGGAATCGCAGAAGGATTTAGGATGCGATAGCTGAGAAGTAAAACACACCTGGGTTATTTAAGAGAATCATCAGGTCTGAAAATCATGGATGCAACTGTTGTGTAAAGTTGAGTTTTGTGTGTGGTTAAGGTTGGAACTTACCGCTGTTTGAACTCAGCATACAGGATGCGGTTTGGGAAGCCCTTCCTACAAATTCTAATGCCCTCAAGGACACCATTACACCTCAGCTGGTGGAGAACCAGGAAAGGATCCATCACACCTGGAGATCACACAGGGGCGCTTAAAACACCTTCAGCAACAGGCTTACAAATTCACTAGACTTTAAATTTGATCTACTGTTCTTTGATTTGTTCCTGATGTTTATAGGTACCCATGCACTGTTAATAATCAAATAATATCAAATAATAACTTGATAATAATTTGGTCTTTGCCCTTGGGACAAATTGTGAAGAAAATGGATGGATGGCTTCTTCACTCAGCAGTATGTATAGAATTATATAGAAAGTCCACCAAATCCCACTTGAGCAACACTAGGAGACAGTTAAGAGGAAAAACTTTCTTTAACAGAAGAAACCTCCAGCAGAACCAGGCTCAGGGTGGGCGGCCACCTGCCTTGACTGGTTGGGGTGATTGGAAAGTGGAGAGGGCACAAGCAGGAAGTATAGTGCAGTGAAGGATGGTGGTTGTCACTCCATTTTTCATTTATTTTCCGTTAATGAAGATTAGAACCTCATTGAGGCTACAGACAGTAAATGCTGATGTTTCAGTGACCTTACCTGGATTCTTGGTCTCATTGGGGATGATACAGCGGACAAAGTGTGGCTGAGTGCTGCGGAGGTTAGCCATCAGCTTGTTAAGATTCTCCTGAAACCACACAAAAGTTAAAGACCTTCTCCATGTTACATGGGGGAATGTCTCAATATATAGATGCTGAATTTTAGCTTATCACAGTCTGCTGGGGAAGTTTCTACTTTGCGGGTTCACATTCACTCTAGTCTGGACTTTCTCCAGTGATAGATGCCTAATTCACCTTAGGCTAAACAAAGAGTCAGACTCACCTTGTGTAACTGTGAGACTGTCTGGAAAGAAGCAGCTTTCCTCTTCCTGTGTTTAATTTCAGCCTTCGGATCACTGGCTGAGTCAACAACACAAACAATAAGCACTCAGCTCTCTACAATACACCAGATTGTTTTAATTTTTCTTCTCTCTCATGTGTGCTGCAGTCTGTTTGTCACAAACGTTCAGTGTCTCTTTGTGTCATTACCCATCTCAGAACTGATGTAGTTCTCAAACAGTCCAGCCATCAATTTGTTGGAAGATTTTTGAAACAGAGCCACCACCGTCTCATTCAGAGGATCTCTGTTCTTATCCAGCCAGCCTGTGATGTTGTACGGCACCTGCAGACAAGTTCGATTACACCCATTCTTCACTGTGACGTTGACCTTGGATACATTTAACTCTTTGGCTCATAGCTGCTGAGTCTCATTTTAATGAACTAATTTAACATGGAATTCCCCAAGGCTCCTTTTTTGGCACATTTCTGTTCAGTATCTACTGTATAAATGCAAGTTATATGTTTATTGTCAAGTTTATAATCAAATGTGGTGTATTGAACTGCATTATATTCAAAACACTGGATTGCCTTCAGGTTTACAGATCGACCTCATAAATAGGTGATTATAGAAGACAGTAGTATTTTTGTACTTATAGTAGTAACTCTTTGGGTAGTGCTTTTCACTGTAAGTCATGATGCTTAGATTCTTGCATTCAAACTAAACGCAGTGTTCGTTGTTAGAAGTGAGGCAGATCCTCTGATTCCCCTTCACATTTTTATATCTTAATGTTTCAAATCCATTTGGCTGAGTGAGCTGTGATGAATCAGGGATCATAAACACTGGTATTTACTCAAACGTTCTATTAGCTTTGTGGCTGTGAATCAAATCATGTGTTATATACAGTATATCAGCCAACGGGTGGTGCATAATTAAAGCAAAGCAACATGGCTAACAGAAGTAAAGGATGTGTGTGTATCAACATGAATTGACACCCACCACTCCAGCATAGTGAACCAACTCAAAGTGAGTCTCATATTTGCGTTTCTTGTCCAGTCGTGGACGCTGGAAGTTTGGTGACTTTCCCAGATGGTTGTCGTAGAGTTTGGTTTTAAAGCTGTGGTCCGTGGCCTTGGGGAACATACACTCCTCCTCCATGATGGACAGAATACCCATTGGCTGGACACAGAAACATTAATTCAATTGTGGTATTTTCGTATGAAGTGCATTTTTCTATCCTGGAAAACAACAGCGCAATGCTGCATCATTCATCGTGACTATGTGAACTGATTAGTTACACAACATGAGTGAGACATCACACCTTCTCTATGAGATCTATGCAGGCCTGTAAATCCAAACCAAAGTCGATGAAGGTCCACTCTATCCCCTCTGTCTTGTACTCTTCCTGCTCCAGGATAAACATGTGGTGGTTGAAGAACTGTTGCAGCTTCTCGTTGGTGAAGTTGATACACAGCTGCTCAAAGTTATTAAACTGCACAGCAGAAAGAGGAACCACAAAGAAATATATTACTGCTGTATGTTAATATTTCAGTTTCAGCGAGCAGGTGGATCTGGACTGGATGTTTGCCTCCTTTTCTCTTCTTTACCTCAAAGATCTCAAAGCCGGCAATGTCGAGCACTCCGATGAAATACTGACGAGGCAGAGCTGTGTATAAGGATGAGTTGATGCGACTCACCAGCCACTTAAACATACGGTCGTATGTGGCTTTGGCCAGGGCTGCCACTGCAAAGTTAACCTACACAGAAAATGGTCGCTTTAACTGACATGATTTAATATGATGGAAATAGATATTCAACAATCGTGGACGCTTGGTTGAGTGATTACCTGTTCTACAGTCTGTCCTTTAACAATAAATTCATTTCCCACTTTGACTCGGGGGTTCAGGAGGCCTTTTATCAGGTCAGCGGAGCTGATGCCCATCAGATAGGCTGCCTTATCCACACCTAAACACACACATACATCATATACTCCACATGTCCACAATGAAGTACTAATATATTATACTAGTGTATTACACAGATAAGTCTGGCAGATACCCAGCACTGGTCTGTTCCCCTGTTACGTGCAGTATGTAGCATAATGTGCAACTTATGTCAAACACTTACTAATAAGAAAATTCATCCTAGGACTTTAACCCAGTCTAATGTATCAATTTAAAGGTTTCTTATGATACATTTGTCTAAAAGTCATAATACAGATAAGCATAGCCTAGTTTGTCAGGCCATGACCAGGGAGTCTAGGGCTGTACATGTGAAGACAATAAACATCTAAACATAGCTGATTGTTGTGAGAAATGGATTTGACATTTTCTTTTGATTCTTGGCTTTATAACTTTTCATAATATTATGTGACACCAGAATAGACATAGTGTACAGAAATAACCCAGGTTGTGCTGAAAACACAATATACTTGGTTGTAACGTACAGAACTGTAGTGTTTATATATCAAGAGAAGTGAGGCACCAGTAAAAGAAATACCAGAAGGTTAATGAATACTGGGAGGGGCACTGAACTGGGAAAAGTGTAAGGGCTTCCATCTGCACATGCCTGTATACAAGTAACACATGTACTGTACTGTATTTAGAGTTTGCATCAACTTCCTCTTGTTCAGCTTTAAATTTAGGTTAAAGAAACAATAAAACATTCTGCAAAGTATCTACAAAGATGTACTAGCACTTCTTTAGCTTTATGGGATATACTGTTCCTGAATTCTAGGAAAAAGAATTGACAATTATAATAATTTATCTTGTTTATTTTTAAATATATAACTAATAAATAATATAAACAAATATAACAATTTTTGTGTCTTACTTTCAGTGCCGTCAGCTTCAGCCTGCTCTTCTCTCTGTTTCTTCTTAAACTTCATGTTACCAAAGTGCATGATGGCCCCAACGATCTTATAGCAGCCGTACTTCTCCTCTGGAGTGAAGCCCAGCGTGTCCATGGCATGCTACACACACACACACACACAGAGATTAAAATTTGTCACCAGAGTGAATTTTTTGCCATGAGTGTGTTGTTGTCTTACATCAGTAAGCTTCAGCTCCTCTCCATCATTGATGCCTTCCACTGTGGTCACACCCTGGGAGCAGAAGTGGTAGTCGTAGGGGTTGGTGGTCACCAACAGCATGTCTGTAACACAGGACAAGCACATAAACAACAGCATACAAACATAATATCTTAATACTAACAAACAATTTAAAAAAACATTTTTTAATGTAAAATTCAGATAATGGTTCTTCTCTGTGTCTCTGTGTGGGTGTTTATTGTACTTCACTGTAGTCATTTCATACAGTGACTACAATGCACCTCACCTCTCGCCTATGTGATAGCTGGGATAGGCTCCAGCACGCCCGCCAGCAATTTATACATCAACTTCTGCAGCATCACTGTCTTTCAGAATATCAGGTAGCTACATCCTTTACTTTTGCTACACCTACGAAAGTACAGGCTCTCCACATAATCTACAATTCCTTGCTCATAGAGCCTGGGTAGCTCAGTTGGTAGAGCATCAGACTTTTAATCTGAGGGTCCAGGGTTCAAGTCCCTGTTCAGGTGATTATGTGTTTCTGTTATTTAGGTCTTCTGATGGTATTGTGAGGTGACAAGTTTCACTTAAAATGCATGTGTTGTGGTGTCAAACTGCATTTGCACGTTGTGAAACTATGGTAAAAAGACCAAACTCAGATATTTGCAGATGCCTTATGCACGTACTTGGTCCCATTGTGGTTTGATAGTAATTAGTCCGTGCCCATTGTTTGGAAATCAGATGTGTTCTGTCTCAGAAATTCTCAGTGATACTCGGTTTTCGGATCAAAATGTTTCACTATTTCTTAAAGCAGCTTCATCAGTCTGAGAGAACTTGGTTAGAGACCACAAATTGTCACACCCTGACACCCATCACAGAAGTGTGGCCATAGTGAAACATTTCGACCTACCAACAGAAGTCCAGCTGCCATGACTCAACTTCCAGATATCTTAGGTTCTGTAGCGCTAGTTGTTTCCTCAATCAAAACTCAACTCTCTGAGTTGTTGGGATCAAAACATGACATTGTGTTCAGTAGAGAGTAAAAGTAATGTATACGTCAATTTCTGCAGCATCACAGTCTTTTTGAATAGTTAGCTGCATCCTTTATTTTCTCAAGCACCTTCAAATTTTCAGGCTCTCCACATGAGCCACAAAACACCCACAATGGAACCTGGTTAATGGTTTGATGCAATTAGTAAATGCTCATTTCTTGGGAACAAGATATGTGGTATGTATCTTAGGTTTTGTGGATGTGAATGTGACAGCAGTTTAAAAATCAAAATCTGCAGCATCACAGTCTTTCAGAATATCAGGTAGCTACATCCTTTGCTTTCTCTAGCACCTACGAAATTCCTGGCTCTTTACGTAATCAGCAAATCTTTGCTCACAGAGCCTGGGTGGCTCAGTCGGTAGAACATCAAACTCAATCTGCAGGTCCAGGGTTTAAGTCCCTGTTTGGCTAGTTGCCTGTTGTATCTCTGTAGTTATTCTAATTATACCTATTGCTGTAACCGGTTTTTATTTATAATGCATCTGTTGTGGTGCTTCATACATACAGTTGTAAAACCGCAGATTTCTGCAGATACCTTAGGCTCAGAGTTGGTCCCATTGTGGTTTGAGAGTAATTAGTCCATGCCCACAGCTTGCTTGCCCATTGCCTGTCTATCATTGGTTCTCTCTAAAAAATTTTAGTCATCCAAGGTATCTAAAAGTGGAGTCATGGCAGTGGACTTCTTTCTTTTAGGTCGAAATGTTTTACTACTCAGCTAACGACCCTCTGTAATGAGTGTAGGATGTGTTGTCAGGGTATGAATCACACCAGCTCCTTCCATTGTTCATCTGATGAGCCTATTCATGGAAAGTGTAAAGTGATACCAACCTGGCGGATGAAGTTGCGGTCTCTGGCCAACTACAACTGAGTAGTCAAACGTTTTGACCCAACTGAGAGAAGTCTGCTGTAGGCGGCTGTATGCACTTTAAAACATACAATATAGCACGAGACCCCTACAGGGACGAAGCGGTTCAGAAAATGGATGGATGTTCATTAGAAAGTAACAGCAATTTATACATCAATTTCTGCAGCATCACAATCTTTCAGAAGCACCTACGATATTCCAGGCTCTCCACATAATCGACAAATCATTGCTTATGGAGCCTGAGTAGCTCAGTTGGCAGAGCATCAGACTTTTAATCTGAGGGTCCAGGGTTCAAGTCCCTGTTCAGGTGGTTGCATCTTCCTGTTATTTAGGTATTGTGGGGTGACAGGTTTTACTTAAAATGCATGTTCCTTGCTTTCAAACTGCATTTGTACTATAATAAAGAGGCCAGCCTCAAACATTTGACAGATATTTGCAGATGCCTTATGCGCGTAGTTGGTCGCATTGTTGTTTGAGAGTAATTAGTCCATGCCCATTGCTTGTAAATCTAATATGTGCTGTCTATCATTGGTTCTGTCTCATCCAAGGTATCTGAAAGTGGAGTCATGGCAGCTGGACTTCTCTCAGCTGGGTCAAAACGTTTCACTGCTCGGTTGTAGTTGGTCAGAGACCACAACTTCATCCTCCAGGTTGGTAACACTTCACACTTTACATGAATAGGCTTATCAGATGAACAATGGAAGGAGCTGGTGTGAGTCACACCCTGACAACACATCCTACGCTCATAACAGAGGGTTGTTAGCTGAGCAGTGAAACACTTCAGCCTAAAAGAAAGAAGTCCACTGCCATGACTCCACTTCCACATATCTTAGCTTCTGTAGCACTGATAGTTTCCTCCACCTCAAAACACAATGATCTAAGTTGTTGAATGAAAATGTAAAATTATGTTCATTAGAAAGTAACAGCAATTTATATACATTTCTGCAGCATCACAGTCTTTCTGAGTATCAGTTAACTATGCTGTAATTTTCTCTAGCACCTACAAATTTAAAAGCTCTCCACATAATTGTCACTCACAGAGCCTGGGTAGCTCAGTCGGTAGAGCATCAGACTTTTAATCTGAGGGTCCAGGGTTCAAGTCCCTGTTCAGGTGATAATATGCTCCTTATTGAGGTGTTCTGATGGTACATTGTTGGGTGACAAGTTTCACTTAAAATGCATGTGTTGTGGTGCATTGAATGGTGAAACTATAAGGAAGAGGCCAACCTCAGACATTTGCAGATGCCTTATGGTTGAAGTTGGTTGCATTGTGGTTTGAGAACTTATGTTTAAAATGCATGTGTGGTGGTGGTGCTTTGTACTGCAAGTGTACGTTGTAACATAATAATGCAGTGCTCAATGTGACAGAGCTGAAGATTACTTGAGTTCTCCAAATAATTTACGTGGTCACATCAGATTTTGATACTAATAAAGGATGAATTCAGTTTTGGGAAAACTGTGATCAAAATGTATCTGTAGCATCCTGCTGGTTTATTAATATTATGTTCACAGTATTTTAAATGTACATGTGTGCTTATGACAAAAGTGATTATGCAGTTTTCCAGTTATCTTACTTCATGTAGAAACATGACTCTATAGTAGTAACTGGAATATCCTATTATTAGAGTGGTACTTGAAAGCATCATCATCATCCTCTCCTCATAGACAAGTGTGCGTCTTTGGGGTTGTCCAGTCAGTGATGTCTAAGGTAACTTCAACCTGTAAAACCTGTAAATCCCAGAACCTTAATGTGTATTGTAGTACACACCTGTGCAGGTGAATGTGTGAACACTACGAGCAATTTCTGTCAGTAACTTCATCAAGTGGTGTTTAGGCCTCAAAGCCACTGGAGGCTACTGCTAGTTAGCTTCACCATGCTAATGTGTGGGAAACACACAGAGTGAGTCAGTAAAGACGATGCATTTGAAACCGTGACCTTCTGAACACATGGATGTTTTTTTAATAGTGAACTTCGGACACTTCGAAGCAAGAATTGCTTTGTTGACACTGAGCCTGGTCGGTGTTCAAGCATGTGGACAGACCTTATCATCACAGCTAACGGCTTTCTGAACTTCAAGGAACTGTGAGTACTACTACTACTATTACTACTACTATTACTACTACTATTACTACTACCAACAGAACCATTTAATCAACAAGCGCTCCAACAGACTGGTTTACAGAAAAATCTCAACTGCCCCTTTTTTTGTTTGTGTTTTATTTAAGTCTTAAGGGGTATTAAGTGAAGTAAACTATGGACTACAGTTGTAAAGCTCATCCTGCGTTAACAAATTTATAATCAAACTGCTTTCTAAGAACTTTACCTTTTGGTTCTGGCATGTGATTGGACAGGTTGTAACAATGGGTGGGGTTACCTTGTAGTTCTGGCTTGTGATTGGACAGGATCTGGTAGTAGATATGGTAGCTTCTCTCTCCAGGCTGCTGGAACACCACTCTTGATTTTTCTAGAAGATCTGATAAAATACAACCGGTTTAGCTCGGTCTTTGCTGTTTTTACCAAACTGACTGTCAGACATGGCTCAGCGTCCTACTTTCACATAAAAATGCTACTCACAGATGTCGATGTCAGCAGATGCCAGCTTCCCAGTTGGTCCAAAGTGAATTCTAATGAACTTTCCCTGAGACAAACGGAGCGGAGCTTATTACATATTCTAACTTTGCACAGTTTTCCTCAGCTCCAGCCTTTATTGTAACAATAACTGTGTTGAACTCACAAAGCGAGAGGAGTTGTCGTTGCGTATAGTTTTGGCGTTGCCGAACGCCTCCATGGCCGGATTAGCCTCAATAATCTGATCCTCTAAGGATCCCTGAATACACAGAGAGAGAGAGGGGTCACACACTGCACTCAGGTACTGGAAGCTGTTCCCAAAGAAAGAAATGAAATGATGCTTCCTTACTCCTTTTTTCACATTTTCTCCCAGAGCAGCGACGATGGCAAAATACTGGATCACCCTCTTGGTGTTGACTGTTTTCCCTGCACCTGACTCACCACTGACAGGAAGACAAGTACAGAAACAAACTACAGATAAGCTAAGCAAAGCTGCAAACGATGTTCAGTTCAGATACAACTGATAAAACTCTCACATGCAGAATTAAAAGCTGTGGTTCTGACTTACGTGATGAGCATTGACTGGTTTTCGCGATCTGTGACCAACAGCAAAGGGAACAGTTAGCAGACTATAAAGATGCTTTGTCTTGTGCGTTAACAGTAAAAACATCATGTTTTTATGCAGCATCATATAAAAATCAGTGTTCAGCCTCCTAATGAAAGATAGTTAAGAGAATTCAGATTAGAACTAGGGCAGCAGCTCATTGTCCTCCTGTTACAGGATGTTTTGGGAAATCGACTTCATGTTGAGAAGACACATCACATAGTGCAGTGTTAGGGGGCTAGGCTAGTTAGTTTTTTTTATTAAATGCAAGTCTGTATAATCTGAACTAGCAACAACTAGTACCTACAATAATTTGCAATAGGAAGCTTTGCTGCTATTTTTTGTCATATAGTTGACTGATTGTCTAAAACTGCTAAACTAAGGTTGTATTCAACAATACAAATAATTACTGCAGCTCAGTGACACCTGCTATGGAAGTACACAGACATGAAATGGTCAGTTGTATACACGTTAGTAATTGTATCTTTCATCAGCATCAAACTGCTGCAGATAAAAGCAGCAGGTCAAAGGTTAAAAGTGACTCACTCTGCAACATGTCTGTGTAGGCATTGTCAGCGATGGCGTAGATGTGGGGTGGCGTGTCTGTACGCCGCCGCCCTTTGTAGGCTGTTACCACCCTGGCGGTGTAAACCGGAAGCCACTTGTAAGGGTTGACTGTCACACAGAACAGTCCAGAGTAGGTCTGACAGAGACACAGGGTCAGAAATGAAAGCAAAGGAAATGGGGACAGAAAAAAAGCAAAGTGAAAGATAAATGGTCATAAGGAGTTTTTACATCCAAACGCTGTGCAGAGATTTGGAAAATGTCTCAGGATAGATATGGTTACAGATACTGACATAGATCATCCACATGCTGTATCTTCTCTTCAGGTTGAAGAGGACAGAAGCTTCATTGAGGTGAGTCAGCATGGCCATGTCCTCTAACATGTCAAACTTAGGAGGGTTCATGGGCTGGAGGTCGTCTTCTTTTACTATCAGGAACTGAAACGCACATGTAGCACAGATTAAAGCCTGTGGACAGCTGATGTAGAGCAGTGTAGTGTAAGTGTTGGTCAACTAAATCATTGCTGTAACTTCATTTTCCTTTAAACCTGCAAAACATTTCAGCAAGAATAGTGTAAAAAACATTTTAAGGTTCATGTGTGGGTTTTGCTAGAATTCATCAGGATTATTTGGAAAATGAATGAATTGGTCATAGCTCAGCAGAGGTTTTATGTGTTTAAAAATCCAGTTTTTTATTTTAAACAGAAGCTGTACTAGGGGTGATTGATATTGTCAAAAAATTGTGTTGATATTTTTCAGGATTTGTAGATGATATTATAAAACATCTGCAGGTTGTGAGGCTGGTGGACTCAGTGTTTTGTCTCCTGTGTTATTTGTTCACTCACTTTTCATTTAGGGCTCGTTGGTTTTGTTTTTTTTTTGGATATACTTGATAATGTCAGCTGGCCTGTCGTTAAAACAATGAAGACATTAGCCAATAGAACGATTGCTCCACAAAACACAGAGCAGTGGATTTACTACATCACTGCACCTGCGTAAACTGTGGAGCTGATTACAGTAGTTCAGTGTGGTTTCACTAAAGATACATTTGATCAGTGTTGTCACATCAGTGTTGTCACAGCCTAGTTGAGTATTTTCCTAAGTGACCCACCCGTCCGTCCTTTGTCTCCACAGTGGCCTTGTCTCCGTTCAGCTCTCTGACTTCCACTTCAATATAGGCTTCAGCATCATCAGGCATCCAAACACGCTTTGTACCTGAGAAATAACAGTTACACACATACATGTAGTCGCATATGAATGTTTACAGGTGTAATGGTGCACTGCTTGGCCCGAAAAGCTGCACACAGATATTTTTATCTTCTTCTTTCTCTTTGGTCACAGCCCACATTTGCTGTAGCATAATTTCAATAAGTTTACTCAATCTCAATCAAGAGTTGCATAAATATCTCCCTAAGGTCTTGAATCAATGGGACTGGACGACTGCATAAAGTCTTCTCCAGCACATCCCAAAGATCCTCAGTTAGGTTAAGGTCTGAACTGTGTGTGAACAGAACGATGCTCCCTGAACAACACTTTTCACTTTAAATATGAGCCTGAATTGTGGCATTATTATCTTTGAGTACACATGTGACACCAGGGAATAAAAAATCTATTGATGGAAAAACCTGGTCCTTCAGTACTTTTCATATTGTAATCGCTGCAGTAATTCTCCAGTGGCAGGCTGGTGCCTGTTCTTTAGCCGTGTGTGTATAAAAATAATAAAAATGTAAGTGTGTGTATACCATCGAAAGCCTGGGCCTTGGCAGCGAGCTGCTCCAGGTTGGTGAGACGCAGGTAGCGAGCAGCTTCTCCAAACTCCGCCATGTCCAGGAATCGAGACATCTGATCACATAGATGCACAAGTTCTTCAGTGTTCTGTAGCATTTTCAGCTCTACAGCAGTTTTTTGTGTGAGAAGCACTACTTCCTGGGACTCCTGTCATGGGATAAGCCCTTTGGATTAGAGGCAAGTCAAGCAAGTCCAGTCCAGTGCACTAGTTACTTTGACGAGTCGCTGTCAGTCTTGGAGAGAAACTACTAGCTCACCTCAGAATTTATGTTAAATATTATTTGCCTAAATTATAACTTCAATATTGAAGGTCAATCTTAGAAAATACTTTAACATGAGATATCAACAGTTTAGTTAAATTCTGCATTTACATAGATCAGCTGAAGTCGGTCTGAATCTCTAAAGTCATCTTGTGTTAACTGTGAGTCTGCATTTGCTTTTATTATAATGAGAACTTGGTGATGAAGTGACGGAGCTGAGTGAGTAGAACCACAACATTAAACTGCTGTTAGATCCCTTGTTGAATAGATGAATGGTTTCTGCATGTCACTGCTATGTAAACAAATGTGATGAGCACTTCACTGTTACACATCCAGCCAAATACTCTATGATATTTAGTTTGATGTCAAAGAAGCCCAAATAAACCAAATATGTGGGTGTATAAAGTACACAAAGTACTGCAGTAAAACTGCCTAGAAAAAAACACCACTGCAAGCAGAAGTACCATATAACTTTTCTACTGAAGTAAGAGTACTAATGTACATTATATAATTTTGGAAAAGTATAAAAATAGTGGAAAAATATAAATGTTTATTGTTAAAGTCACAGTGGGTGGAATCATACAGAAGTGCATTTTATTAAGAGGAGGTCACTCTATTTAAAATGAATGAAGGGGACTAAAGATTAGAAACACCTTTAAATTTAATACACTCCACTGTGACTTCAATAATAAACATTTATAAGAATCACCTTTTAGAAATTATAACTTTGTAAAAAAACCATTCACCACAGAGCTGCTCTGATGGTAAACATTAGATGTTACTGGTGGAGCAGAGCAAAGAAACAACATTTGCCCTGATGTGTAGTGGAGTAAAAGAACTTAAAATGGAAATACTCCAGTAAAGTGCAAGCACCTCAAAAAAGTACAGTACATGAGGAAATGTACTTAGTTACTCTGCTCATTTTACATCTTACATATCAACTCCTTTTATTTAAAACATGCAAATATGCTTAATGTTTAATGAAATAACTTCATAAGTCAATACATTTCCTCCATTAGCATGAAATGTTAAGTGAATCATCAGCTTCACTGCTGAGCGGTTAGAGTCCACACTTCTGATGTCTGTGATAAGTTACATATAAATTGAGCTGTGGGATTAATTAGG
The DNA here is from genome assembly GCA_900302695.1 of Helostoma temminkii. NCBI lineage: Eukaryota > Metazoa > Chordata > Actinopteri > Anabantiformes > Helostomatidae > Helostoma > Helostoma temminkii. Next base: position 16,721 of record OMLM01002020.1, on the reverse strand, counting down.
ATAGAATTGTTTATGTTAAATAACGGATAATGATAAACTCAGTGCGAAGATAAATTTGGAAGATGATTAAAGAATATATCTGGTGTTACTCAATATTTTTCTCATCATCAGATCATTTGCTTATCCACCTGTCATGACTCTTGGTTCATGCTGAAGATGTAAATCTTGAAAATCACCTCACAGATATTCATGTTTATTAAAGAGGCTGGTCTCTAGTATTTATTAAAAATACTGTCAAAGAATAAAGAATAGTTATGGCAGAGTTATAGGAGTATGTGTGTGTGTGTGTGTGTGTGTGTGTGTGTGTGTGTGTGTGTGTGTGTGTGTGTTTTCATGGTAATGAAGGAACATGTCTCACACTGTTGATTTCAGTGCTATTGTCCCTCAGTGGAGCGTCACCACATTTAGATTTGTCTCTACAATGCAGAGCTATGACCCATCTTCACTACTGTAACTAATAGTTACTGTGCAAATAAACCCAAAGACAGACTCCCATATAACTATGATGTCAACCAACTGGTATGGCAGCTCTTTTTACAATACACTTGGCCTGCCTCAATGCATTACACAGGATTTCAGTCAGAGCTAGCAGCTGCCACATCAGCTCAACAGGATCCATTTGCAATGTTCAGGCGACTCCCTGTATTGTGTTGTGTCCGTGCCTGAAAAAACACAGCAGCGACAAATGCTAACTGGAAAAATGGCCAAAGTCTCTGAGCCATTGTCAGACAGCAGATGCTGTTCTTCATGACTGAGGTGATGATGCACTCGATTGGACTGAAGCCCTTTACTCTACTTTTCAAAATCAGGACTAAAGAAATCCACCACACAAACTGAGTGAACAAAAAAATCAAACTGGGTTAAATTGCTGCATATGTTGCTATTCTGAAAAAGTTTGAATTAGTTTGTGGTAATTTGATCAGTTGTTATTTTAAAAAACATTGCATATTTACTCCACAGAAGTGGCTGCAGATACTCGTGCATAATAGACTTCAGCAGTATTTGAATTCCTAAGTTTCTACACAATCATAATTTTGATGACATGACATTAGTAAACCTTAGATATGGTTTAAAATATATAAGGAAAACGGCTCCACCGGGGCTGTGTACTCACTGTGCCGAGCTGGTCTGGTCTGAAGCTCTTGGGTTTTGTGGTTTGGCTGGTGCAGCGTACTCTGAAAGGATGCGTAGAAGAACACACTGAGTGAGTTCACTGAGCATCGCCTCACTTTATAACCTCCCTGTGAAGGTCACTGCTGCATGTGACCACCAGCGCTGCCGCTGGTTGGTGAGCCCGGTCTCGTTGAACAGTCATAAAAGGCCTGCTGTGGTCTAGGTGGAATACCAAAATGAAGCAGGGAGCCAGAACAAACCCCACATCTGCTGCTGCTCCTAATCATCCCTATTTTCTCTCTCACCTACTGTATCTGTGGCTATCTATGGAAACTGACCGTCCTTCTTACTGCGCTCTGTCCAAGTCTGTTTCTCTGTTTGTCCATTATGCATCCAAACTGTTGAAATCAAACACGTCTCTGTACCTTTTGCATCTAAAGGACAAGACTGGTTGTTTTACTGGTGACACACAAATAGAAATAGACACAGTTGGTTTCAGTTCTGCTGACTGAAGCTGCTTTAACTAGTTGATGATACAAAAACTACCTTCACATTTGAACTGTGAACAGTTGATTGTCACAGTGTTTGAATACCCCAGTTAATTTACTGTTTCTTGAACTGTATATTTTACTGACTTTGAGGATGAGGACTCACTGAAAGGTTAATCAGGGTTTGAATTAAATGTTAAAGTACAGAATTAACTGTTTATTTTTTTACTAATGAAGGTTGATCATAAATGAACATTGATCTTATTAATAATCATATGTGTAAAACTAATTGTATTACATTTACATTTACATTTAGTCATTTAACAGACGCTTTTATCCAAAGCTACTTACAAGTCGGGTACAAAACAATAAAAACTCTAAGTCAAGTATTAAAGTGTTAATGTCTTTCCTCCCAAACAGCAGTTCAGTGTGGATGCTCTCTCTCTTTAATCCCCACCATCAGTGAAGGACAGTTATGAATGACACAGCCAGCACCAGTAGGATTTGGACGTCAGTGTGTTGTGACTTTTTATTTCTCAGTGTGAAGTCAAATGATCAAACTGGAGGGTTCAGTTTCAGGATGAAGCGATTTCTGCTCTTCACCACCCAGAGAGGTTCGGCTCAGTAGCAGAGGACTAACCTCTGACCTCCAGCTAGTTACCTTATGGAAACTCATTTCTTCTCTCTGGTGTGGCTGTTGCGGAGCTTGTTTACAGGCTTTGAAACAGGAAACAGTTGTTAAAGGCTGTGTAGAGGCAGGTTGTGGGTAAAGGTTGGGCGACCTTGAAAGGGGTTGTGTCACTGAAGAACTTGCTTCAGTAAATCCTGGATCAGTTGAAAGACTGGTTCTAACACACATGTTCTCTGTATGTTGGTGAATTGTTAACACGGCAAACACCAGAGTGGGTTACACAGACCTCAGGGATTTTGGCAGTTCTGCAGACTGTTGCTTTGGAATGGTCTTGCTCATAAAGCTTTTTGACCATAACACCTCCCTGACAACCAATCACAGCTCAGCAGGTAGAACAGGCCATGATCATGCTGATCTGAAACATCCTCTTACACAAAAGTTCTGCTGATTGCTAAACTTCCTTATCACATTCTCGCTCCCAGGAGAATGGGCCACTTACACCACTATTATACAGTACAGTACTGTCACATACTGTAAATAGAAACACAAGTACTCTTCTGCTACAGGTAAGCCTGAGGAGAAGCACTGCCTGAAGCGTCATCCCAGATCATTGTTTCCTCCTTCATGCCTCATGGTGATATGTAGGCATCAATCATCTTATGTCTGAACTGTTTTTCTTAAAAAACACCTCAAGTCCACTATTTAAGCATCTTGGCTGCAGCCTTTTGGTCTGATCTACCAGCTTTAGCAGGGTTGAATCGTCTTTCAGCAGCTCGTCCGAGTCTCCCACACACAGAGTCTCTGCAAACTGGTTTCATCTATTTCAACAATTCAACCAACTGAGAAGCAGTGATGCTTCTGTTTCACAGGACACTTATAAAGACTTGTCTTCCTGAAAACAGATGTGCACTTCTAGTGTGCACCTTTTAAAGAAATCCAGTATAGACTGATTAAGGAAAGCTGTTTGGCTATTTTTAGCTCTAATTGACTCAACTTATTGGTTTCTGGACTTGAGCTTATTTTCAGGGGTCCATGATAAATTAAAGATCATCGACTGCAACTCCTTCAATTCAGCACTGACTGAGTAGTAAATGGTAGCTGTTCTTGCCTCAGTGCACTTATTTCATTAGATGATTGTGTTCACAGAAAGAGAAGAGAAATCTTCAGTGACTAAAAATGAAAATGTGTCTTTTATTTGACTGAACAGGGTCTAAATACAAACGCAGAAGCACTTTGAAGGTGAAAAACAGCAGAATTAGCTTTAACTGTTAGATTTATCGTTTATGCTTTAGGAGTATGAATCTGCAGGACACTGTGTTGAAGGCAGCGTCATGGTTTCCAGCTCCTTTTTCCTGCTCTTTGCTCTGATGCCGTTAAGTTGTCTGAGTCCACCGTGACTGCGTGTTTAGTGTCATATAAATAAAGCTTTACTCAGAGACTAACTGCCAATGCCACCACACATTTCTCTCTAAGTCCTTCATCCATTCATCTGTCCTCCCATTCCCACCAGCTGTCTCCCTCCTCCATCCCCGCCTGACACTCCATCCCTCCATTCTTTCATACATCAGCTGTCTTTTTCTATGAAAGATAGGAAAATAGATAAGTGAGGGATGGACTTTGTTTTATGTCAGAATGCAGTGAGATATCACCTGAGACGTTTCCTCCCTCTACAACTTTCTGTCAATTCGTCCTTTCATTTCATCGTCCTCCTCTTTCATCTCTCTCCATGTCGCTTCCCTCTAACCCCTTTGCTTTCTTTCCCTCTGTCTCTACAGTTGAGTCTCTGTAATCCAGGATAAATTTGTGTGAAGCCTAAATACTGATTTGCAAACTTGTAATAAGACCTGTTAGACCTGCAGGTCACACACACATTCACTGGCAGCTGTGTAACACTGTAGCACAGATTCCTGCACCCAGCACTTCTGTGAAGTTTCCATCATGGCTGAATCAACGTGTTGATTTGGGTTTACAATCACACAGACTGTCTCTCTTTCATTTTACCAAAAGGTCTGAATAGTTGCAGATCTGCCAACCTGCACACAGTTTGCATAGCAGGTACACATTTTGATTTCAGTAAGTACACTGAAGTACTTTACTGAAGTACATAACGGTAAAATGAAAGTACATCTGTATTGTGGATTAGTAATGGTGCATTTACTGAAGCTGCAATCTCACCCCTCCCTCCAGAATATGAGTATAAAGCTGAGGAAAGGTAGCAGAAAGTCAGTCGTCATGTTTTACATTGGCTAATATTAGCGAATAATATGCTGCAGAAGAGCTTATTAGCATCATTTAATTCCAACGTTTGGACTCGTCCTGTCCAGGATATTTCAAACATACAGTGCACTCAGAAAGTATTCAGAGTCTTGATATGTTGCAGCCTGATACTACAGTTGTGTAAAATCGTTTTTTTTCATTCATCTCCAGTTAGTGCTCCATAATGACAAAGTGAAAACTGAATTGTAGAAATGTCAGTTAAAAAGACAAACTGAAATATCACATATACTTTCAGGCTCTTTGCAACAACACTTTATTTAACTCAGGCTTCTCCCATTTCTCTTGATGGTTACTGAGATGTTTTAACACCTGGACTGCAGTCCACCTGTGGTAAATTAAATTGATTGGATATTGGCCTCAACGCTGACAACACAGACTGTATCAGAGCAAAAGTCGTGAGGTTAAGGAACTGACTGCAGAGCTCAGAGACAGAATTATTGCACATCTGGGGAAGGCTACAGAAATGTTCTGCTGCACTGAAGGTTCTCAGGAGCACAGAGGCCTCTGTAAATATCTAATGGAAGAAGTTTGGCACAACCAGGACTCTTCCAAGAGCAGGTCGCCCAGCAATCTGAGCAATCAGAGCAGAAGGGCAATAGTAAGAGAAGTGACCAAGAAACTGTTGGTCTGGTCTGATGAAAACCAGGATTGTGTTGGGCCTCAATTCTAAATTTTACGTCTGGAGGAAACTGGGAGGAAACACTATCACCATCCCAGTGAAGCATGGGGAAGCAGGGACTGGGAGACTGGTCAGGGACTGGGAGCCTGCTCAGGGGTTGAGAACCTACTCCACAGCGCTCAGGACCTCAGACTGGGCAACAGGAAAATGACCATAAGTGCACAGCCAAGACAACACAGGAGTGGCTTAGGGACGAGTCTGTGAACGTCCTAGAGTGGAATGTCCTCTGACTGTAAGCCTACTGAACATCTCTGTCCAGAGACACCTGAAAATGGCTCCATTGACGTCCCCATTAAACCTGACTGAGCTTGAGAACGTGCAAAGAAGAATAGCAGATATACAAAACAGAAAAGAGGTGACAGGGTCTGAATACTTTCTGAGTGCGCTGTGAACGTTTGCTTGTTTCCCAGTGTCGGCTGAATCTGATCATGTTTATGCGGATATGTCTTTACATTCATACACATATAAATGCAGGAACAAATTCCTAGAAGACTGAGGATTGTAACATACGCATGTTATTTAACTTTTAAAACTGTAATTGTGGAAATGTGTAAAATATGTTTCCATAATGTACAACAGGACGATCTTCCAGTGTCTGTAGTGTTCAGAACCATTCGCAGGATTCATTTATGTTACACTTTCATATAGACTTGAACAGCTGATACCAAAGCACACAGAACGTTTAGACACCCAGCATTTGAAGTGGTATTATATATATATATATTGTAATTGATAGGACATAGTTTTGATAAATGGCTACATAGAATACATGCTCTGTCCACACACACAAACTCACCAGTGTTAATACCAGTTAATACCAGTTTAACACCAGATGAAGCCTCTACATATGAGCCACACACACCTGTCTCACACACACACACTCTGTCACCCACACACAGTCTTTATATTTTTGTGAGGACTCAACCGTATCATCAGATGAACCTCACTCTACTCGAACATTAAAACTACGTTAGTGACCTGCACAACAGACACAACAATGACAATAACATCATGTGATCATGTGTGTGGTCACATCCAGTGTGGCCTGTGTTGATGTAGCTGCTCATCAGACCCTTTTCTTAGTGAATCTAGTGACTTTAACGTTTTTCCATTCAGATGCTTATTCAGGTGATTTATAACTGTGTTGTGTTGGTCTGAAGTGGCTTGAACAGTACAATGTTGATCTGGTTTGTTCATTCTTCAGAGACACAGTCAGATCTGGCTAATATGGAGGCAAAGCATAATTTATTATTGTGGCCACTTGAGTTACGAGGATCAGCCAGAATGTCCTCACAGCAGTGAAATCAACTGTAACGTCTCCACACACCCATAGAAACACACACAGCCCAGTGTATCCCACAACAATGGACTGAAGCTATAAACCTATTTTAGCTGAACAACACAGACGCCATGAGAACCCTGAACTAGTCCCCTCAATCCCCCTGCTGTCACTCACAATGACCCTAATAACCCACACACACACACACATATAAATATAAATCACTGTGTATCATTACTTGGGTAATTCTGGTCTTTGCTTTTTCTGTCTTCACAGTTTCTCAAAAAATAGTTCTTTTGATAATTAAATATTGAAGCGGTTCCTCCAGTGTGAGGCTCTGCTGACGTTCTTTAGGTGTGTATCATTACACACTGAACATCTGCGTCACCTCGGACTCCTGGATGTGAACAGACAATTCAAGTTAAATTGTTTAGTGCTTATTATTCAGCTGAATCAACCAGACTGATGAAGAGATAATAAAAAAGTATTGTATGTATTGATATGGTTGTTGGTATGTCTTGTCTTGACAAAAGCAGCTAGGTGTGTGTGTGTGTGTGTGTGTGTGTGTGTGTGTGTGGGGG
>OMLM01002014.1:43014-56139 GCA_900302695.1 Helostoma temminkii | reverse complement strand
CTCATTCTGATCCAATGGAACTGCAGATAGTATGTAAGTGTACAGAGAACTTCAGTAACATTTGAAATCAATGATAAAACCCACAGGAAGCTGATGTAAAATTGCTAAAGCAGCGGTAATGTGCTGTCTTAATGTTTATTTGTTGAAAATGTGCCAGCTGCATTTTGTGCAAACTGGACTATATATTGACTTTTTTTTTGGCTTTTTAAAAGAGCATTTCAGTAGTTCAAAAGGGAGAAGCCCAAAGCATGAATCAATTTCCTTGCATCAGGAAGAGAAGGTTACGGTCAGATTTTTGAATTATTTCTCAGGTGGACAAATGCAGTTGTACATGCAATTACTGTGTAGTCAATATTATATGCTTACGAAAATTTCATAGATGTCTCTAGCACATACTGCTTTACCAGAGTTTTGAGTCAACTAATGAGTAGTGTTATTGTGTGTGCGTGTGGAGGAGTGTGTATTTATTACCCCATGTGGACAACTTTTGTTCAAATACTATTGTTGTGAGGACAGTTTGGTCTTGTGAAGACATTTTAGCCGGTCCTCACAAATTAAGACATTTCCAGGGTCAAAGCTTAGGGTTAGTGAGACAAGAGTGTGTGTGTGTGTGTGTGTGTGTGTTTGTACTATAATAACTTTGACAGCATCTGTAATGGCTTTAGATAACATCCATATTAAAAAATTATCAACTGCCACATTAAGTCTTACATTTCATTATCTGGTTTTCAAAAACAAGGACTACTCCTGCACTCCTCCTACATATAAATAAACAGTGTATAAAAAAATCTTTCTACTCTACTGTTTGGTATTGATATTACAGTGTAAATTGAATTCATTATTTTTCGTTTTAGGATATGGACAAAAACATCAGGTTGCCCCATTATTAGTGAGTCACACAGATATGAATGCAGCAGTCCAAATGTAAGTCATGTGTGAGGATGTCAACCACATGCAATGTGACATTGCAGTGCCTCCATGCGGAATCAGTAGACTGGCCGACTGTAGTCAGTAGTTTATTTTTGCTCGCTGGAGGGTTCTGACAGATTATTTTTGATTATGATGGCAGTAGTCATGTATGAGGTCATCATAAAAAGTTCACATTATATGAATACAAAGACTGCTGTGTCACATTATCAACATAAACCCTTTTACTTTCTTCATCAGTGGCTCAGCATGAGGACAAGGTTGGGGACAGTGTGGGAACATTGTCAAGTTATTAAGTTATTTTAAACATGCACTTCACCTCAGAGGGAAATAAAGACCACTGAACAATATAGTGCCGCCTCAGTTCACATTCAGTGCAAGATGCATGACCTGTGATTTACACATATTCAACACTCAGATAAAACCAAGAAATGGAAGCAGTTAAAACAATAACAAGTTAAAAAAAGAAACAAGGAAACTTTTTTTAAAAGTAGGACATGTTCTGACCCCTTTTCAAATGAAGAAAGATAATGGTTTACCATAAATTTAAACATTCAAGAAGTGGGTTATCAAACAGTTAGAGCAGCTTATAATGAAATCCTGCAGGATGACTTCACTTACGGTGATTAAAAAAAAGTATGAAGCTGAATCAGATAGCGATAAAGTAAGTGAGGATCTTTCTATTAGACAAAACAGAATGATAGAAATGTCCAGTACAACAAAACATATGTTAGCTTTTGTGATCCTTTACATTGTTTTGTGTTCCCTAACACATGTGATGGGTGTTTTTATTGTTAATTCCCACTTCAAATGTCCAAGCACCATCAGCATAGAGCTTCTGAGCTTCTGTGGGCACAGAGCAGCTACTCTACCTGGCTCATCTGTCTCAGACTACCACTGCATTTATGGTTCGATCTACAATGCTATGAATTTAGCTCTAACTACTCTTTAGTCCTCCTGAAAGTGACCATTAAGCCACATGGGGCTTGTTTCAGGTGGGAGAGCTAGGTTAACTAACTCTCCTGGTAATCCATCTGCAATGTGTAATCACAGCTAAGGATGCACTTTAGCTGTGTTCACAGCTAAACAGTCTACTACATAACACAGCTCAGTTTTGCTCACCTTGAAGTTAAAGACAAGAGTTTATCAGTCACTCTTACTGTATGTCTTTTTAGCTGTTGTTGTGCCACCTTAACTTCTTGAAGTTGCTAGTTTGAGTTTAGGATGAACACCTGCATAGTTAAATAGATAATTAGCAACACGACAACTACCAGATGTGATTAAACCATGTGACTTGATGATGAACATGTCGTAGTAGTGGCTTTACTCAGTCAGGTGAGTTGCAGTAACTGCTCTCTCTGTGTAAATATTCTCCACACACGGAAGCCAAACACTTTGGCTGTGCCTGAAATCACTCCCAAACTACTCTTTTTACTCACTATATAGTGTGTTTGCCATTTTGTAGTGGTACTTAAATGTTGAGTGTATAAACATGTCCACTCTATAGTATACTCAAGCCTTCCACAGTGGAACAAAAAAACTAGTGTACATGGCATGTGCATGTCATCTACTTTCTGCTAACAATCTCACAATTCACTGATCCCTGTTTTAAATGACGCAATCTGACAAAGATTAGCAAGTGTCTGAAATCTCAGTTTACTTACTCTACTTACTCTTTTACTACAGTGAAAATCTGAAAGTTTTTATCACGGCAACTCATAATGTGACCCAGAAGCGTGTATGGCCTTGTGTGCCTGTGTGCACTCCTGACAACATTTAGGCATGCTCCTGATGAGATGGCGGATGATATCCTGGGGCATCTCCTCCCAGATCTGGATCAGGGCATTAGAGAGCTCCTGGACAGGCTGTGGTGGTACATGGTGGTATGGTCACATGATGTCCCACAGGTGTTCAACTGGATTTAGGTCTGGGGAACATGAGAGCCGGTCAGTAGCATTAGTGCCTTCATCATTTAGGAACAGCCTACACACTCACACGAGGTTGGGCATTGTCATGCACCAGGAGTAAACCTGTGCCACTGCACTAGTGTAAGGTCTAGTATTCACAGAGAGCTGGCACCAGTGGCTAACCTGCCAATTCTGGTATTCACTGGTGAATGCCGATTGAGCTTCATGGTGCCGGGCTGTGAGTGCAGGTCATATTAGTGGATGTCACGCCCTCATTCCACCCTTATGTAGTCTGTTCCTGAGAGTCTGGACAGAAACATGCCCAACAGTAGCCTGCTGGAGGTCATTTCGAACGGTTCTCGCAGTGTTCCTCCATGGTATTCTTGTTCAAGGGAGAATATACCTATCCTGCTGCTGGCTTGTCATCCTTCTACTGTTCTATCCACTGTTCCAACTGTGTCCTGGCATCAGTGGTAAACCATCTTGTGACTGCACAATTGATGTGCCACCTTAGAGTAGCTGTGCAACTGGGTCTGGGCCTGATTGCGCATTTGTCTGTGCCTACCACATGCAAAACCATTCCCCTTTTGGAATTTGACTTGTTTTTGCTTCACCATTGCACCTGTTGTCACCTTAATTCATGCCAAAGCAGGTGAAACTGTTTCACAAGTACTTGTGCTTTCTAAATAATGCTCTGCAAAACTTTTTGAGCAGTGAAAATTGACCTCCTGATATGACAACTGATGAATTAATTACATCATTATTTATCATATTGTATTAAAAGCTATATCTAAAAACTCATGCTTGAATGATGATGAATGACATGAAGCCTCATTTAAGCTCTTGTTTTGCTGTAGATTCAAGAACAGCCTTAGTATACTGTGCAAGATTCCTATATACGGTGGCACGGCTTAATGTGACCTAAAACTGATTATCATACCTGTCCTAAAAATGGATAAACTGGGCTGGAAAGGGTTGCCCTATGAATTTCTGAAGAGTTTGGACTCTGCCAGTCAGGCACATCATGTACAAATGGCTTTCACTTACACTGTAACCCTCCCCAGTAGATGTTGACTGACAAAGATCACACCTAGAGCTAGAGATATAATCTCATATAATAGATATAATCTTAATATAATAAGTCTGGGAGGTCAGAAAGAACCCCCACGGTAACATCTAGAAAACTATAGGCCTCTCTTGAAGTGACAAATATTAGTTTGTATGAGTTGACATTCATAAGGACATTAAACAATAATTTTGAAAGTTGAGTTGTAATGAGGAAGCCACTGCTCTCCAGGAGCTTCTGCAGAACACTGTATTATTTTTTTCAATTGTTTTGGTTGCTTTCACCCTTTCTATTTCCATTCTACCCTGAGCAATTGACTGTTTCATCCAAATAAGAACTCTAATCTGAATTATAGTAATAAACTAATCAGTTGTTATAATTTTCAAGTAGGCCACCTACAGAAAAAGACACAAACAGCTTAGGAAAACTAATTTTCTCCTGAGTAATTCTGAATTTTCCTGACAGTGAAACGACAGGAAAATCCCTGAAACTGATGTCAGCTTCCATTTGAATCTACACATGCAGAGGCCCTGAACAACTTCAAAGAGAACAGAAACACATAATGGTGATGGGTAAAATACTAAGTTAATTTCTCAGCAATCAATGTCTACTTCAACTAACAGAAGCACTCATGGGATATCCACAGTGATAAAGCAACCACTTTTTTAATTGAACTGTACAAAGAGTTTTCATTACAACGGTAGTTTTCGGGTACAGCGCTGGGCTGTTCTCCTTTGTTACTGTTGGCATCAGTGGATTGCACTACAATGTCAAGGTCAGGAACTCAATACTCAGTCCTCAAGCCTGTGATGAGATCAGCAAACAAAATGTGTCATGGAAGACAACAGAAAAACTGACTAAAGATTGAATAGATAAAAAAAAAACAATTAATAACTATCATAGAGTGTTTACAACCCTCAAACATAACCTATGGAGAGTATCCAGCTACTGTTGACAGCAACTAGAAAGACATAAAATAGACATGATGTCTTCACACATGGAAAATTTGATCCCTGCACTACGAATACATCCCTTTGTGCAGTGACTTCTGAATTCTCAGCTCCCGATAAGATTACCAGTGATTTACTGCTATTGACCAATAAAACCACACAAAACCCCTGCAAGCTCATTATGACTATTACAAGCTCTGGGCTCATACACTTATGTCCCCACTCACTTCCCAAATTTGTTCTCTAAGCACTTCTCTAAATCCATTTTTGTCCTGTTTCTATTAAACATAATAAATAACATTCAATTGATACATCAACTGCATTAGCAATGTCAGTAGCCATTTAAAAGTCATTACTATCAGATGAGATACATTGTCCCTGTTAATGGGGGGCCAGTCCTGCTAGAAGTCTTGATGATTTCTGAGTTCACATTATTTCTCCAACATGTTGATGATGTATAATGTATATACAAACTATAAAATACATAGCATCAAACAGTTCAAGGTCAAAGGTCAAGGCCACTGTGACCTCATGTGTGTCCTGCATGAACTGATTAGAATATGAGTCTGGATGGAAATACATGCAAACTGCTACTGGACTGGTTAGTGGAGGCATACAAATGTGATGCTGTAACTGTGATTGCTTGCTATACTAACTGCTACGGTACAAACTGGCCATTAAGAGATTCCATCTCATGTGATGGAGGACAAAAAGATTAGCTCAAGTACAGTACTTCTGAGGCTTCACTAATCTAAGTAAATCAAATTAAGCGAACTATTTCCAGAGTCTTGGTCTTTGGTTTACTAGACATTTTATCTGTTAATTGCCATAGTTGAGGAACAGTAATACAAAACCTACAAATATGTACTTAAAGGACTTTGGCTGGTACCTGTTGTTGCTGACCTGTGGTCCCAGTGTGTGTTTGTAGACAGTGTTTTGTCTGTGATTACAAAAGGTGAAGCCTTGCGAAGGTGAGTAGTGCATGGACTCCCTACCCTGTCACTACCTGCTGTGTAGCTGACTATAAAAGTCCAGCTGTTTCTAGACTGATGTCTTGTCATGAAACACAAACAGCAGGAGCAGATAAATTAGTATGCAGACGTTCCTGTCCTGTCTGTGCTGAAACTGATTATTAAACTGTCCATGCTCTATTTAGATGAAGCATCTGGTGCTGACAGTCCATAGCTGTATGGGATAACCTGTATTTTATGAAAAATGCATAACAATGACACCCTTGCAGGTGGTGCAGATCCTTCATTATTCTTCTGCTGTTTTCATATTAAGTCCTAAAAATATGTTTCAATCATGTTTTAGAATTTCACCATTTTGCAGGTTAGAAATCATAAAATATAACCTGGAAATAATGAGTTCCTACTCATTGGCTAAATTCCAACAAATCACAACACAACATAGAAACAAATATAAATACAATAAGTGTCGGCAGGAATACACAGTATATCCATATAAAAACAGCTGCAGAACAGACTGTGATACAGATGTGATGTAGGAAAAGTGAGTATTTATTGAGATTATCTGTGAATGGATGTGTGTGATGAGTATGTGTGTAGGCAGGAGGAGAATTCAGCAGGTGGCAGAGTTCAGCCAGAGCATGACTCTGTAAGGAAAGGATGGTTCTGAGTCTGATGATGCAGACACAAACACAACTCTATCACTCCACCGATGACAGTGAGGAGAGCTTTACAGCAAAGCTTTTTATTATTTCATATACTGAGAGAAGAGATCAATCCATGTATCCATCCATTATCTCAGATTAACATGGCAAGAAAATGCTATAGGTGCTAATAAGCAATTGGCCGGGTGAGAGAAGGCATAATATGCAGAACAGGAAAACCTAAGTACAGTAATGAAGTATAGCATAAGTGAAATAGTTACAGTTGTAACTAACCAAAAGTGATAAAGGTCAAAACAAAAGTACTATATGCACTGTTTTCTGGGGGTTCTTAAAATGGTCCCGGAACTGGCAGTTGGTGTTTATATGGAATGGGAGCCATGTGAGGTGAGGCAAAAGGGTGACGTGCTGAGGTTATGGAATACATTAATATGTCATACGATGAAAATGCTGACATGCTTGATTTTATTATGTGATAACCACAATGACATCCACAGTCCTGCTGACGATAAATAATTCTGACTAGGTTTCCACTTGCACACTTAGAGCTCACCTGACTGAATTACACCATCCAACTGATAAAAGGTTCCAGTGTGAAGAAGTGCAAACTGCACCTTGGTGAAGCAGAGGGAGAAGCATGATTCTCCACAAAGACAAATGCCTCATCCATATTTAAACAGAAGAACAAGGAAGCAGGAGGTAAGAACTAACCCTCCGGTAGAGCCCAAATTATACAGAGAAAACACTGTATTTAGATAATGAACCAGCAGAGAACAGTGGGGCATTACAGACCAGCAGCAAACAAACCACTAACTGTGTGCCACAACCAAATACAAATATGTTTATTGCATAACCACATAGTTATACTACATCTCCTGTAAGCATAACAGTTAGCACATTATGCTGCACACTAGAAGAATATGTAATTAGAATGGAATTGAGACCCAGTATCTGAGATATGTTCCATGTGTTCTTTCAAAAACCTTCTCTACACTCGTCATCCCTACACCTTCAAAGCAAGAACTAACAAGTACAAACAAACACAAGCTAACTACAAGAGCATTATGTTTTGTATTAACATAATGATGCTATTAAGTTATGTAAATGAAGTTGCAAATATGTTTACACTAAAGATTTCAATGAAATTTCTACCAGGATATCTGATCTTAAAATGCAACATCCAGTTTTCTGACTACAGTATTAATAAAAATGTTATAGTTATGTTTAGAGAGTGCTGCACTGGATTATAACCCTAACCCATATTCAGTTAGTGCCAAAGTGTTTTTCTTGTCTAAACCTAACCACACATCAAAACACAACATAGCCAGTGATTGCATTCCCTTATATTTTTATAGATGCATTACTGTTAATAGATAGTAGAAAGGTCAACCTAAATGACATGCTCTGCTTCTGCCAGTTAAAATGTTATGATTATGCAGTTATCTCTTTGGGTTAAGAGGAAGACGAGAGATGGGGCAAAGTCATTCACTGGAACTAACAGCTAGAGCCTCTGTCATCTTGTACCCAGGATACCTCCAGGTGGAGGAGCCTTAAGGGTCCCTTATTAAGCCTCCTCTGGCTCTGCTGCCAGCTCAGTGTACCTATACACAGACCACTTCTATCGCACCTATATGCACAACATACTGTGTTTCCTACTGCACACTTTCTTTTTTATCTGCCCTCATTCCTGCCCTGTCCTCTGCTGTCCCATCCCCACCTACAATAACATAGGGACCAGATCAGCACCATTACATAATTTACTGGAGTTCTTGAAAGAGACTGGATGCTTTTGGATTTCTTTGTTAATTTTCCCATTTCAGCGAATGTCTCCAGAAAAGGCATGAGAACTGCAAAAACCCATGTCATAAACAGATAAAGAATTGCAGAGTTTGCACAAGTGAGATGTTCTGACAACAGTGCAATGACATTTTTAGGTAATAAGCAATGGGACAAAATATTTCAGTAGTGAGTGTGTCAATGATTAGAGGCATTCCGCTGGGGCATCTGGGCCTTCATCATCATATTCTTAGACAGTCAGTGTGTTTAGTTGGTGCCTCAAGAGTTTCTGTGATGTAGAAATGCCTAGATTGATTTTTTTGCTTGTCAACTCTCCCTTTTTACTGCCACCTTCTTGAAAGATGCTTGACTCAACAAAAGGCTTCCATGGTACTTAGATCTGAGGGCCTCATTTGCACAGTGTCAATAAAGATGTACTTAACCCACTGTGCAGAGCATCATTAAGTTAATCTGACATGCCTTTGCTCTTCACAAACTTTAATGAATTTAATGAAAATGTACGCCATTAGACATTTCGACCTGAAACAAGTAAACACACCATAGCTGTTGTTTTTATTAGTTATATTTTGTGCTATATATTTATATTACAAAGCTCTTACAATTTGACATTTGAGCAAAATGTCTGCATAAACCACGGCTCACATACTGTTGAACTAATTTATCACGGAACGTAAAAGAAAACACAAAAGAGCCACAATGTGGCGAGAGCTGAAATCCTGCCTGACATCCAGGTGATCTTCTGTTGTAGTAACTAATCTGGGTGTTTATTCGATGAAAGCCATGTCAAGTTCTGTCCATCATCTGGTAAGCCTCCCAGGCCTGCCTCTCAACACCACTCAACACCTTGACCATGTGCAGTCCCAGTTCCACTCCACATTCAGTTAAGCTCTTGCTCTAGAACAGAGGGTAAACTGGATGTGGAACAGAGGCTGAACTCGCCATTAAATTGACAAGACATTCGTTGTCACATTGAAAAACTTCGATATCACGGTGTTAAAGGATCATCTCATTGTAAGCTACATATTTTATATGTCATATGCTGTACCAATCACAGCCGAAATTACCCCTATTGCCCCCAGCATCTATGACCAAAGGGTTTTTAAACAAATTGATTCTATTCATGAAGCTGGGGGCTTTGGTCTTAGCAGGTTTCTGCAAAATGTTGAAGACTGCTCATTCACAGGGTCCTTGGACATCATGAATTTCAGCACTAAGAGTTTATTGCCCAACTTTTCCATCAGTGCCACTGACACAAAATCTTTAAAACTGTCAGTGGCTTCTGATGAGCTTTTAAACTCAGCAAAATGTATCTCCTCACACACAAATAAACTATTATGGCATTGTGATCTAATGTAGACAAATTAATTTAAACTTTTATTACTGTCAGGAAAAGAAGGACCAAGTGCAGCAAGCAGACGTCATTTCTTCTCTCTGTGTTGTCTGTCTGGGTCGTATTTCTGCCCATTTCTGTTTGATTCTACACTGTTCATTATTCTGAAAAACAGGGATGCACCGATCCATCTTGTTCAGTTCTGATACCTTGAGTTTGCGTATCTGCCAATCAGATCCAATAGTTAAATTAATAAACTGTATAGCTTGTCTTGTGGACGACAATGAAGGCATCAGCCTAGACTTAAACATTGTTTTAAATTTGTAAAACATAATGTGACAACTATTTAAATGTACTGAAATGTTATTTATTGTTAACTATGCCTCGACAGGAGTTTGAGCATTTTTAGAACATCCACCAAAGATAACTGCTTGTTCGTATTGTCTCAGACGTGCTTTATTAAGTTGTTGTGTTGCATTTTGCAGTGCTGCCACCCTCACAACCTTTCCTGCAGATATTACGAGTAGTTGGAGCCAGTGTGAAATAACCTACATGTGAGTCTCTGTCTCTCTCCATGTTGTTGTAAATCTAGCCTACCAGTATGCACATGCTGACGGTGCATGATGTAGTCTGTGTCGCAAACATAGAATTAAAGCGAATAGATGGGCCTAGGTGGATAGGCCCCAATATCCATTAACAAGTCTAGTCTTTCAGGCAAGATCAGGGTGATATTTGGATTGGTGCATCCCTACTAACAAAACAATTATGTGCATAGCTAATGGAATGATTTAGTTTAGAGTCCCACAGGGTTCTGTGCTTGGGCTGATACTTTACAGCATTATTAGGAAACACTTAAACTTCCATTGTTATGCAAATGACACTCAGCTATATTTAGCCATCAAACCAAATAAAACAAATCAATTAGTCAAACTTCAAGAATGTTTAAAAGACATAAAGGCCTGGATGTCCTGCAATTGTCAGGCAAGAGGTTATTCTATTTGGGCCCAAAAACCTTAGAGATATGATGTCTAATCATATAGTTATTTTAGATGACATAACACTGGCGTCTAGCACTACTATGAGAAATCTTGGAGCAGGATGTCTCATTTAACTCATATATTAAAGAAATCTCTAGAACTGCCTTCTTCCAATATTTCTAAAAATAGAAGTTTCCTGTCTCAAAGTGATGCTGAAAAACTAGTTCATGCATTTGTTACTTCTAGACTGGACTACTGTAATTCCTTTCTAACAAGATGTCCCAGTAACTCATTAAAAAGTCTCCAGCTGATCCAAAATGCTGCAGCCAGAGTTCTGACTGGAATTAGTAAGAGAGATTGTATTTCTCCTACATTAGTTTCCCTCCATTGGCTCCCTGTAAAATCTAGAATAGAATTCAAAATCCTTCTTCTCACATATAAAGCTTAATATCTTAAACACCTCATAGTACCATATTATCCCAGCAGAACACTTCACTCTCAGACTGCAGGTCTACTTGTGGTTACCAGAGTTTCCAAGCTTATAGTTGGAGAAGGTTCAGGTAATTCTGAACCAGCTCTTAGTTGTGCTGCTATAAATTTAGACTCCCCTGACACACTGGGCTCCTCCTCTTTTCTCTATCTATTCAAAGACCACTTTTGCTTGTTATTATTCTCTCTCCCTTAGTTATGCCTCTCTCTCCCTCTCGCTATCTTCTTTTCTGCAGGTATCCTCGGCCCCTCTGCCTTGGAGCTGTGTGTTCCCAGTGTTCAACTGCTGGCCCATCCAACATGCCAAGTGTTTTGTTGTTGCTTGTTGTTGTTGTTATTGTTCTGTGACCCGTTGTTCTTTTTTGTCTTTCTTTCCACTTACCCCAGCCGGTCGAGGCAGATGGCCGCCCAACCTGAGCCTGGTTCTGCTGGAGGTTTTTTCCTTTCTTAAAAAGGGAGTTTTTCCTCTCTACTGTTGCCTAGTGTTTGCTCAAGAGGGATTTGTTGGGTTTGAGCTTGAGCTTACTTTTGTTGTAATTTGCTCCATATAAATAAACTTGAATTGAATTTGTATTTGATATTTTATATGTATTTCTGAAAAAAAAACAATTTAATGTAAATGACTGCTGCTGATGTCACTAGGTAAATCACATACAATCTCTTTATGTGATTGTTGCTGCATATGTTACCTACATTATTAAGCCAGCAACACAGTTCAGTGGTAGCTTGGTAGCTTTTTCAGCACACAGAACCCCCACTGCGTTTTCTAGTTAAAATATCATTTTAATTTAACTGGGTCAATTGATATGATTGACAGGTGCTATCGGACTGTGTTATTGAAGACTAGTGAGAGTGCCCATGGTCTTCAGTCCTATTCACCCTCTACCAGTGCTCTGTTCACAGAGCTCAATATGTCTTTTTTTGTTGTTGTTTTTGTTCGGTTTTGGCTGTGAAGGAAAATTAAGTGTACTTTTGTCAAAGACAAAACCACAGCACAACAACAGTTACAGACCAGCAAAAAACATTAAGGAATGTTTTTATCTTTTCACAGCACTTCATGGACGACTGTTTTTACAACCAGCCCCAGAATGCAGCAGGATTTTCAGTTAGGTTGTTGAAGGATGATGCTATTCCAACTGTACCTGGGTAAGTGGAAGAATCAGGACAGTTAGCCTGGGTGTTACTCTATGCCACAGTGCGTGTTGTTTGATGATATTGTACAGTAGATGTACAGATGTGCTCCAGTCATTAAGTGAATAACCTATATTACTATATGAGGACAGCTTTGTGTGTGAGATATAACACAAAGACACACTGTAATAAATTAGATAACTAGTGTTTTATCAATTTTTATTTCATAAAAATGTATTATTTATTTGTATTTTTTCCATGTTGCATGGTGATAACGTTAGGTTATTGCATGTTATCTTTGGTCCATTTGACAGCGTGGGCTAAACAACACAAACATTTTTTGCAAGCCCACTTCCCAGACAACTTTCTTTTCAGCCTGCGGACAGTTTATCATGATCTGGCCAACCAGGCAGATCAGCTCTGATCTGTTTTATACAGATATACATTTACAACATATATTTGCAGGTTTTTTAACTTGAAAATCATATCATCAGTGGAGCCCTAGAGTAAAATGTAAACCTCAAATTATGCATAATATGAGCTATTTAAACATTACAGTTGGCAATGATATATTGATTTAACCCAACACTCATGAAACTGCTGGAAAAATGTACATACACTAGAAAGTAATTGGAACTTAATACACCACAAGTGTGGAGTATTAAGTATTAAGTAAGTGGACAAGGATGTGTTCCTAGTCGCATCAACAGGATTTGTTGCAGTGACGTTTATGCAGTAAACTAGAAAACTAGAAAAACAGCAACGGCATAATCAAGTCATGAAATTGTCACTGTATATATGCAGTAATGATACTATAAAAATCCTGCTCCTTTGACTGGTCCAGGGTACTTACAAATGTTTCTTGTAGGTTTTCTTTCATAATGACAAACTTGTGTTTAAAAAAAAAAAAAAAAAAAACTC
>OMLM01002014.1:24636-38597 GCA_900302695.1 Helostoma temminkii | reverse complement strand
TATGTTTCATCTTTTAGAGAAATCTAGAAACTTCCATTTAACAGCTTCTCAGAGTTCAAACAGGGGGTGACGGTAGCTCAGTTGGTAGGTCAGTCATCTTTGAAACCCCAAGGTTGGTGGTTTGACTGGTTCCCGATTGACCCGATTCCTGGCAACATGTAAAAGTGTCCCTGGCCAAGACAGTTAACCCTGTACCCTTGGTGCCTCAAATGAGCAGCCTGTCCACAAAGAATTTCCCCAAGGGAATTAAAAAAGTGTCAATTATTATTATAAAATAGATGAAAGATCTCAACCGTTCAGAGTAGACGGCATGAATCAGAACTTCATAGTTGAATTGCTGTAAAGAAACCACTGCTAAGAGGGACAAACATAGTGAAGGATTGCTTGGGCCACATAACGTAGTGCAAATCTGTAATTGGGTCTGATCAATACAAAGTTGAGACAAAGAAAAGATGAATAGATGAAATTTGTGGTTTTTGAAAACTACATTCCTGTGCAAATAAACCACGAGAGTCCAATGTCAATTTGGGTTTAGGCAAGAAAAGCACTTTGGTGAGGTTACAGAAGGATTTTGTTCTTATTCAAATAAAATATTTTAATATAGATGTTGTGTGTGAAGTGAACTTTTCCATTTAGGGTCTGATTTACTAAGATCCCAAATAGTGAGCATTAAACTGTGAGCCCAAGCTTGGAAATTGTGCATTTTGTTAGGAGGTGTTTTGCTTGTTCTACAATTGAAAATTGTTATTACCCAGACAGTGAGGAGGAGGTCATATTTTAAAAAAAAAAAAAAAAGGATTTTGCTTGAATCACTGCTGTCTGTCATGGAGAGTTTGGAGAATGAGAAGGCTGATAATCACTGTGATGAGCTGCAGCAAAGAAATCTCAGTTTTACAACAAGAAACATCACATGGAAAGATACAGTAGCTCCTATAAGAGAGACCAGCTCCTTAAAAGTCAAGTTTGTTCTCATTCAGTGCATCCTGGGTGCAGGAAACAGAGACAGCAAATCATATTGGGGGCATAACGAGCACACACACTAATGTACACATCCTCTATTGCATCAAGAGAATTATACTTAGGACTTACTTTTATAAGAGATGCAGGGGAAACACTGTTAAGTCCTTCTCAACCTCCAGATGACCCAAACAGAACTTTCTTGTGTTTGTCAGAGTGAAGAATAAATGCATTTGCATTTTTTCCACCCTGTATTTTGAGTTTAAGTATATATATAAAGGCAAAGGTTTAAATCCACAGCGTGCACAATTTTTTCTATTCCGAAGATGCAGTCCTCTGTGTCCGCCCTTAGTAAATTAGCTTGTGCCAGTTCTTGCACGTGTTGTGGTACAAAGAAACCTTTAGTAAAACTCTTTATTTGTATGTTAGACATCAACATATTTGTGACTTCTTATTTAGGTTCATTGTGAATATAGTTCATTATGCTTATAGAAAATGTGACTGGGTTACAATGATTTCCCTACAAAAACATATTTGTGATAACAGTTTTTTAGTATTAGTGGCATAAAGGGTAAGATGAAGTCCAACTTGAAGTATAATAACGCATGTTGGATTGGTAAAATGTTACAGGTGAACAACTGTCAGTTGCTTTTTGCTAGTTCTTTTACATAGAGACATCATTAAGACTCAAACACAGTTGATGCTCATCAAGCACAGCATGAGCTTGAAAGATCATTGTCGCAGGTTCAGTTTCCGGCAGCAATATGTGGGTGATAAAAAGCTGGAGGAAAAACAAAAGACAGAAGAAAAAGAAAAACAAGTTGAAGTGACTGGGGTCAGGTTAAGTTAAACAGCACACTACTGGCTGGGCCATGTGACTAGAAACACTGACCTCCTCCTTTTTTTCCCAAAATCTCTGCCATAGCATTATGTCTGACCGCTGGTCAAACCCAATCATTAACGCACCGAACTCGACCCGCCTTGAGTGGGCAGTGTAAAAGGGGCTAATTGTAGGTTCTCTATGAGGAGGAGTTTTGCCACTGTTGATTTATTCAAAATTCAAAGCCCACTTAAAGCTGCAATTAATATTTTACACATTCTAAGAAATTAAGTGAAAAATTATGTTGTTGAACCTGCTGCAGCCACAAACACAAATATTTTGTATGCTTTGCACAGGAGACTGGGTATGTGCAGGAATGCATACCTGCAGAAACAGGACAGGAGACGCTCAAAGAGAAAAGGTTTATAGTCTCAAAGGAGCAAAGACATATAGTCTTGTGTTTGTTTTGGTTCTCAGAAGGCCATCTGAAAATAGTTACAGAATCTTTTACTAGCACAGCTACCACAAGGATCCCATCTGGTTTGTGCTTAGTGGGACTACTGTTTGTTTTTCAACAGGACAATGACACCAAACACACCCCCAGGCTATTTTAAGGCTATTTGACCAGGGGCAAAAGTGAAAAGTGGTGTGCAGCTTCAGATGGCCTGGCCTTTCTAGAGATATAAGAAAAATATTTTTTCTTCATGTGTTTGGGTAAACAAAAATGTAATTTAATTCTAAAACACTAATACTGAAGTACCGTTTGTAAAAGCTATGAAATGTAGCTTTAACCTGAAGTATCAGTGATAAAGTGGATTCAAATGGATTTTGATTTATTTCAATGATTCATGTGTTTGTTCAGTGTTTAATTTGCAAACTGCCTCAGGACTGCAAATAATGGTACAAATAATGGGGAAAAAAACTAAGTGTTTATTTCATAAATGCCCAGTGCGTCATTGAAGTGTATCTACACACTAGGTATCTGTCCTGTCAGGTGTGTTCCAACCTAAGTATGTGAGGAGCAATGTGATGGTTGTACATGCACCAGAGCAGCGATGGGTGGGGGATAGCAGATAGAACATGCAATTGAACACTTAAAAATAATGTTGGTTAACATCATGCTGATGTAGAGAAATTAATACATTTTCTATGCACTAAGATTCTTCCAGATCACAAAGTCAGATTGTATCATTGATTTTGAGTCACAGATCTCATCATAAATTTTATTTTCCACATAAATGTTGCAGTCAAGTTGTCTTGGCTCCCTGTTCCTGCCTATTTAGTTAAGTGTGTGGCTATGTTCAATGCATTGCCATTCTCACATGGCTTTCTCATGGCACACTGCCTAGATAAGATGTGGGGAACCATTTGGTTTACTTTGAAAAACAACAGTTGCAGTAAACTGTACAATACATTACATTATCATTATTGAACTCAATTAATCAGAGATTCACATGTGTGCCAAACCATGGTCCACAGATCAGCTGTGGCCTGTTAGACCAATACTATGCACAATCTGAATCACCTGTATTGGTATAACTTGTCAACAGTTGTCTATAATTGTGTGCATAGTACAAAACAATGTGTAGTAATACTTTGATGGATGCACTGTATTCATTGTAAGACCTGCAGTTGGTACTTTGTTGGCAGACTATTGCTCAACTCTGTTCTCCCTTTACCTTTTAAAATTACTTTTTTGTTTGTCCATAGTTTGAAACATATGGATTTTCTTTCCTCCAGTCACATTTAACACCTTTGCAGATTTTATGACCTCTGTGGAAACTGGGTATATTTCCCCATGTCTGTGTCTGTGTCTGGTCTGCTAAAGCAATTGTGAGGTATATCCATATCTAATCCTTATGTTGGTAAACAGCGTGCGCGTGTGCGTCAGTGTGTATGTGTGTGAGCACGGTGCCCTGCAGTATTGATATCTTGGCGCTAAAGGGAAGGAAGAGAATCTTTTAAGCACATAATCCTGAGCACTCCACCTCCCTCCCACCTCCTCTGCTAATACCCAGACAGGACTGGAGTCCTTCTTAAGTCGGGGAGACGCTGCAGCAAAGCTCCGCTAGTGCAGCCCATGGGTCACTCAAACCCTCACACTTTTCTCTGCAATCACACGTCATAATGAGCTTTGGTTTAAATCATTCTTTTGGAGCCCTAATGTGTTTAATATTAAACAAACACATGCAACATTTTAACACAGACACAGGCGAAAACACATAAAGTAAACAATAATAAATGAGATATTTTCAATATAATTCTTAATTGCTATTAAAATGTATTCATTCTTATGAAACACTGCCTCCAGTTAACTTGTTCAGCTGGTTGCATAGGTAGCCTTTTATAAATGAAAGAGCATTTATTTATGTCAGCTGATTTTGGTTGATTGACTGATTGGCTTGACATGATTAAGCCTAAATAAATAAACATGAAAAGAAAAAAATGTAATGAATTAAATTCTCACTTTAAGCATGCACCTGACATAAAAAGACTGAGTGAAAATGTGTGCTCCTTCATATAATTCTGTTTTTCTCTGTAAAAACTTTATGAAAATCATCTGTTCCAACCAGAACATAACTTTTGTCACTGTGTCTATTTATTTGAAGCAAAAAAATAGCACACCACATTATTCAGTAGCTTGTAGATCCACCTTTAGAAGATCTGCTTTGCTTAAGTATTAACTCAAACTAATTGTATGACCATTCTTCTTAACAACATTGCTTCCGTTCATTGAGGGTTTTCATTTTTTTGCACAGCTCTTCTAAGGTCCCACTACAGTATTTCTACTGGGTAGATGTCTAAACTTTGATGTAGCCAATGCAAAACCTTGATTCTTTGATTTTTCAGCCATTCTGATGTAGATTTAGCAGTGTGCTTTAAATCATCCAGTTTCGACCAAGCTGTGGCTGTGAACCAAATCAAACCGAACAAAATATCACCGTCCACCACTGTGCTTGACAGTGCATATGAGACATTTCTGCTAAATATTGTTTTTGCCCTTAATACTCAATGTCATGTTTGCTGAAAACCAAACAGCTCATCTGTTGATGAGACCAAATGTTGAACATGGTTCCAGAAGTCTTGTGGTTTGTTCAGATGCAGTTTTGTGAACCTCAGTCATACAGTTATGAGGTTTTTTTTTCCTGGTTACACTAAACAAACTGTACTGAACCTTTGTCCAGTCTTCTTCTAATCGTGCTGTCATAGACTTTAACAGCTCTCGGGTGTTTTTGTATTTCTCTGAGCATTATGATCTGACCTTGGGGTGAATGTGCAACTGTCCTGAATGCTTTCGTCTTGTGAATAATCTTTCTCACGTTGGACAAGATTTCAACATTTCAGACAACAGACAACATTTTAAGATTGATGTTCACCAACAGTTGCTTCTCTAAGACCACTGCTTATGTCTTTTCCTCTTGACATTGTAGTAACACACCTAAATGCTCCTGACCAGCAAACTGTAAAAACTGCAGTTGTTTATAGAGTCTGCACACCTGCTGATAATCACTTAATCAGAGGCTGATGATTAACAGCACCTGGCAGCAACTCACCTGCTTAAAGCTTCTTTATTGTGAAATACATAATGGCAACGTGAAACAACTTAGAAGTGGTTGTTCATCTGAAGTTTTATTTACCTCATACCATTGATTTTAATTGTGTTTTTACACAGAAAAACATTACATTTTAAAGAGGGGGCAGTAACTACCACACATGACTGTATCTCTATGGGCTGGAGGTTTGCTCGTTTAGACTTTAGTACTGGATAAGTGGAATTCACAAGCCATGATTTTTATAACTTAGCAAAAAGGTAAGGCTATTGGCCAATCATTTCTTGCATTTTTTTGGAGGCACATTTGTCACTGCCAATAGACAAATGTACATTTTACACAATACTGTATGTGAACAGTGTAGCTTATGAAAAAGCAGTAATGGATTTTTAATTGCAGTTTTCTGGCATCCTGATGAGCAGCACGACCAGTATCACATGGGGCAGCTTTAATAAATGCACTATTACTAATAAACTCATAAAGTTAACAGTACTGATGTGAAACACACACCAACGCGACTGACTGGACATCACACAACCACTGTTTTGTGTACTTCAGTGTGACATATTACATAGAGTATCATGCTATTATGTGCTTCTCAGAATAGGTTGGCATGTCTGGAAATGTAACATAAAATAAACTGTTGTTATGAACAGCATCATGGAAATAAAGAGCAAATACTACGCTCAAGATGACAGCGTGAAGATGACAACAAATATGTTTTGAAGAACTGTTCATTTGTAAGATAGTTGCGAGCTCAAGCTGTTTCAAACCTGTCTCCCACAAATGACATTTCTATGCAACTATTCTATGTTATGTCATGTCTTTATTATTAGCAGCCACATGGAAAAAATCTCCTGCAGGTCTTTCTGACTGAATCGCAGGAATGTTATGAGTTGCAAAAGGTTTAGAAAACGACCATCAAAAGAAAGTTAATTAAACTTAAAATTAATAAAAGACTGAAATAGCTAAATGAGGTTAGACAAATGGAATACCACGTGTCATTTCTATGGGAAACATTTCCATCCATCACATTTTGCTGGCATGATATGAATGCAATATAATCTTTCTGTAGCCTTAAGATTTTTGTGTCTAAACATACCACAAAAAATTGAATAGTGTTCCAGTCTGAATATCTACATAAAAAAGATGAATGCTGTTATGTAATATTCGGGTGAACAAGAAATACTTTGCATGGCAACATTTTATCGAGTATGACCATATTTGTGACTGAGCATTTAAATTAACAAAACATTCTTATTATGTTGAATGAAAACATAATAAAATTGCAATTATGTTCCTTACAAAACATATTTACAGTTGCAGTGTAGTTGTTGTAATTTTTAAGAGCTGTGGTTGACTCAAATGATTAAATCAGATTCTCAGCTTCAACTTGGTTATTTGGGCAACAGCCTTTTCAGAAGATTATCAGTGTTAAAGAAATTGTAGCAGAAAGCTTCATATTGCTGGGGGTTAAGGTTATAAAAAATCAATCTGTTCTATCCAACCTAACCAGTTTCAAAATCCTGAATAGCCGAAAAATGAATGTTCACACAAGGGCACTTGTCCAATCAGCCACACTTCATTACAGTGACTTTGTAATTTCCTGGACAGCATTCAAGGCAGAATTAAATCACTTCAAAGCAAGACAAGTGTGAGTTTGGAGACAGAGAGGGGAAAAAAGATATCTTCTAGAAATTACTAACGATGAACCGCCATAGTTCCACAGTTCAGCAAGTCCTCACTCAGTCTAATCCACTGGAGATATGAGATTATTCTCATCAACAATACAGTGTCTGTAGATGTAGGTCAAGCTTTTTCCCAGAGCTTCTGCACCAGTTAATGTTGCAAAATCCAACAGCAAACAACTACTTCTTTTTGATTAAAATACAGCTTGTTGCTGATAGAAAGTGTGACTGCAGCACATGACCCAACAGTTCTCCGCCTGCTGCCTTTTAGCTGTTGGATGCCTGATTATACAAGACTGATACGGCACTTCAAATCACACTGGAATTAATTTCTTTTTCAGTTTTGTAAATGCTCTACGTTAGAAATCTGCTTCATTAATGGTGGCATTATAATCAATCAATCAATCAACCTATCTATTTATCTATCTATGTGTGTGTGTATATATATATATATACATATATACGTATATGTGTGTTGAAACAAGCACAACATCAGAAATCTTGGCACAGAAACTAACATTAACTGATGTCTCTTAGTTTAAAACTGGATTTTAACACAACCTTCATTTTAAACTTGACAGAAGAAAGATCTATTGTAGCTCTCTGCTCAGTGAATGATCAACCAGAGGTCATTCTTTTAACCCTCTGTCATTTTCTACACACGACTGAAAGGCTGGGTGACAAATTAAAAGACAATTCAACAAGACACATATTCAAATCACCTCTGTTTGATAAATGCATCCCACAAGGTTCAGCATTACCACTGCCCCAAACATTAATCATGACATGAGAACATAGTTATTTTCCAACTGAGCATTACGATGTCCACTTTTATGCTGATGACACTAGATTTCCTATAGGTTGCTGAAAGTTAACTCTTAGTTTAGTATAAACTCATCACAGTTTTGCCACTTAGCATAAGAGAAAAACATGTTTCAGCCTTTAATTAAATTAGAGAAATGCTTTCAGCTTTATTACAACTGTAATAGAAATGACTTTAAAAAAGCTTGTTAGCTGATGAAAATGTACAGCGACCACATTCTGCTGCTACTGTTGCTACTAAAACCCCTTTTTCTGCTACAGTAATGTTGAAGAGAATAAGTGAACAGGGGACTAATGGATGGCAGCCTGGCTGGACAATGCAAGGTAAAAAAAAAGCAGAATTACAGACTCATTAGTATGCCTTTGTGAATTCAATTCATCAGCTTTCCAGTCTTGGCCTATGACATATGTGGAAGAAAATGAACGTCCTCCTTAAAAGCAACCTGCTTTTGCCCCTAACGTCCACTCCACTATGGAGTAGAAATCTACATGACTGAGAACACGGTTTTGTGCACAAATACATGTAAATCCATTGGAAACATTCAGCCTTTCAAAAGAACAAGAGCAGGAATACAAACTCATACACGTGTCAAGCAAACATTTCTTCACGAAAACTAAATATCAAGGCAATTAAAAGCATCTCCCTGTTTAGCATAGCACCTAGTCCCTGAAACATTTAAACTGGACAATGAATGTGTTCATGAGGCAGCTAGGAAACAAAGGAAGAAATGTTAACATGACGTGTCTCAGAGACCAGCATGGTCTGTGCAGGTAGATAAGCGTCTCAGGAGGTTGCTGGCTGACCTCAGCCACTGTGGTGGCATTCATTAATCGCAGTCCCCGGGGGAAGCTGGTCTCTTTTTTAAAGCCCACGTGCGTCGGCACACCCTTGGGACAATATTGTGCTTCTTATTTAGTCAAGTTATAGTCTGGTTTTGTAAAAAGCAGTGATACCAATATGCTGACATACATTAACAGACTCTAACAAAATAAGTAGCTCAGCCTTCTGCTGTTCAGCATGTGGAATGTGGAATATAAATTTTGCATTATCTTGGTTGTAAAGGAATCTCACTACAGTATACTCAGCATGTGCATCTAACTGCTGCCCTCATATTGCATGGAGAGACTGAACAGCTTACTGCACATAGGGGAAACACAAAATGACTTAAGCCAAGAGGCCTACGTGTGGCCAATCAACAGAAAACAGTAAAAAGAGTGGATGGGAAGGAAGAGGACCTTGGTCTTCTAATAAATGACAACAAGGGCAGCTTGAGCCTCATCTGTGTGGTTTTTCACATTCCCTTCATTGTTATGCTTTGCAAAGCTTTTACTGTACAGTGTTAGCTTGGCACTGGAGGACAGAAATGCAGCTAACATCATTTAGTTTTAGTAAGAGGAGATTCATCTGGCTATTAGCAATCTTCTTTCCACACAATGTGTCATGATAGTATATATCCTGTCTATAATATCTCTACTCCGGAGGTGCTCGGACTCAGAAGACTAAAGCTGGTGGAAGAAACAAATCAGAAAGTAAATGCAAATCTCCCAAACTGTACAAAACTCATGTCAAGAGTTATATACTGGATGATATGCAGAAAAATTATGAGCATCTGCAGAAATGTCATGGCTCCAAGCCTTAGGAGGTCTACTCGCCAGGGTCAGCGGGCCTGTTGGGCCGCAGTTGGAGTTCTTCGCCTCAAGGAGCATGCTGGGAGAGCATGGTCTCAGCTGCTGTCCTGAAGGTGGAATTCTTGATTTGAAATGATGCTGTTCCCTCGGGCAGTCAACGAATACACATCTAGCTCTCCCAAAGCTAGATATTTATGCTGTTTTACTTTTGGCTGCACGGTCTCCTTGTTTCTTCCTATCAGCACTCTTGTTTCTCCAGTTTATCTCACACACATATCGGGCAAAAGATTGTACATTACATTTCTTATCTTGTATAACTACTACAACATTAATATTTGATTTTAATTTTATTTAATTTATAACTTAAACATCATAAGCACAATCATGTATATATGCTCTGTGATTACAGTTACTTCTACATATGTTTCCATAATTCATTTTTTAAAATTAACTTTCTATCTAACTCTACTGTTATTTTCCCAGCGCTGCTCTTTGCCAACCCGAGGCCTCTCTTCTTATCTAGCTGTGGGTGCTTCATTGCAGATGGGCTGGATCTGGATGTTCGCCACTCCAGGAGTCCCGAGCTATTCATTCTCTCTTCCTCCCCCTCTTCTCTGTTCCTTGTGTTTTTCTTCTCTTATCCTGCCTCTCATCTTCTGTGTTTGTTCATATGTGGGAACAGCGCATTTGGGTTTGTCTCTTGCATGACAAACAAAGACAAACAAAGACCACCCAAAGACTGGATGGACATCCACCCAGTCTTTGGGTGGACACCATTCCTGATCTCATACATCATATGCCTATAATAAGCACTGCTGTTATTCTTATTGTCCATAAAGTAACAAATCTTTTCCATTTCCATTTGTTTTCCAGTTAAATGGCTTTTGGGGAGGTGTTCCTAATCTGATATAAGGGTTTAAGGACAGAAGGAGTCATTTTTGTACTGTAAAACCCCATGAGGCAAATTATGACACTGAGTTATAGAATTGTGATTTCTTACGTTCATTAAGTCTTTTTGTAGTTGAATGCAGAACACTGTGCCACTCCTGCGGCTTCACAATAAAACAGAACTATAGCTTTGAATAAACTGCTTGCACAAACAATGACAGAGAAACATGTGACAGACACATGGATGCACTGACTTGTTCTCATGTTGGTAACCGCACTTGTCAGTGCACTGTCCATGGTGCTGGAGGGGGGTCACTATGAAGGCTGAAAGTCTGAGCAGTACAGTGGTCATCTATTTAGTACATTCTGTTTCAATGATAGGCACATTATGACATTGTGCCATAGAAATGTGACTTGTAAAGTTTATTTAGTCTACTTGGAGTTTAGTGCAGCTAAATATCTGCCATATTAAAGGTGAAGTAATTTACTGCACAGCCTGTTTCAGAGCATATTTAAGAGGACTGCGCAGCAAAGTCACTAAATAAAAATCATTTATGATTTACTTTTACAGCACGGAAACGCTCTTTGTGAGGCAAACTTAGCTTCCATGTAAGTTGTGTTTTTGCAGTTGTGATTTTAAAGGAAATTTTTTCTAGAAACTCGTGCTCTGGATTATTTTTTACAAGACTGCAAATGCCACCCATTGTTGTAGAAATATTGGTATTATTTAAAGTATGTTGCTATGTAATTTTCTGTGACTCTCCCCGTGAAGATTTGGCAGCAGATCAACTCAGATCACGTTAAGATAAAAGAATAATTAATGTTATTTATACATCATCTCTGTGAGACCATGGCACTGAAAACAACACACAAACAAAAGGAAATGGCAGCTCTGGCTTTCTTTAATTTAACATGTGATACCACCCTCAGTTTTGGCAGTTCTCGAAAAGGGCAATGGGGAGCTTGTTAGCACAGAGCGCAGCAGGGGTGGTGAGTCCCACGTCTGTAACATCATTTGTACCACCAGAATACAATACATCCAAATTTCCCTGGAACTAAGGGCAGTACAAATTGGCTCAGCTAGGTAATATATGCTATATATACCATATATGCTACTGCTAATATTATAGTGTGTGTTTTTAAGTTTCCCATTTTCCTCATATATGCGGTTGGATTCTCATATGTTCTCATAAACTTCCTCGTAAAATAAACTCTTCTACTCACTATAATAGTTTGTAAACACTGTAAAGACATTCATTCATTCATTCATCTTCTATACCGCTTAGTCCCCGCAGGGGTCACGGGGGTGCTGGTGCCTATCCCAGCCAGCTTACGGGCGAGAGGCGGGGTACACCCTGGACAGGTCGCCAGTCTACTGTAAAGACAACAAACCTGAAAGTGACTGTAGTTGTTACTTAGGAGACATGTTGACTGAATATTATACTGAAAAGGAGTCTGCAATGAATGTTGAACTACAAACCATATGACTGCATGAGCAGGCACTCAGCAACAACATGAAAGCATAGTATAGCCATAGATTGAGTGACTCTTTAAGACTGAAATAGCTATTACTGATCCTGGAGGACTGATGCACATCGTGGCAAGTTTAGACCTGCCAGTCACAGCGAACTGTGCGGAGCTGACAGTGGAGTGATAATAGCATCGCATGCCAATTTCAAAAGTGATAGGAGCAAAGTTTCAATATCTGGTGTATTGTACAGGCTGGCTTGCATACAGTAATATGTCACTCACCAGAATAAAAAATAAATAGCCCCTCATCCTAACAATAGTATAGAAGCACCATGTTGCAGACACACTGTTAGATTTACTGTTATATAGTGTTAAAACACTGTCGAGAATCAAGAACTAAACATGAATCTTATTGTAACGCTTTGGCTACAGGTAAAAAAAAAACAGGAATAATATAGTTTGCTCCTTGTCTATTCATAAGTACGTCCTTCTTTGCTCCCTTCATAATTACTGCTTTATAGTAGTAACTGGTAGAAGTAGTATTAGTAGTACTCATACTCACATTCACACCTATGGCCAGAGACCTAACCTGCAAATATGGGAGAACCTGCACACTTCAACTTCCTTCCTGTTAAGCAGGGTTAACTGCTGCACCACTGCTCCTCTCCTGTGGCTTCACAGTAAAACAGAACTATGGGTTGTAATAAGCTTTGCACAAACAATGATAGAGAAACATGTGACAGAAACATGGACTTACTGACCTGTTCCCATGGTTGATACTACTGTACTTGTCAGTGCACTGTCCATGGTGCTAAAGAGGAATCACTATGAAGACTAAAAGTCTGGGCAGTACAGTGGGCGACACTTTAGTACATATTGTCTCAATGATAGGTGACACAGCTGTGTTCTGTCAACTTTAATCAACATCATCCCATCCCAACACTGGCAGGGTTGTATGCACTGATATATACTGATATTTGTATATATGTTTGCAAAGCCACTGGAATATTATGTATTTATTCTGTCCCAGTAGAACTTTCACCGTTTAAACTACTGCAACTAAAACGCTCTCTTCAAACTGAAACAGACAGCTACGCCTCATGGAGCTGGACAGTCTTAAACATATCACTGAACTCAGATCTGCACAATACTGACCTCTGTCTAATTGAGTTTGTCTTGCTGTTAGAACCCTGAGCAGTTCCCTCACTGTATGACTTCACACTAAATGAAGCACGTGTGGCTCCTCGCCACCTTACTGATGACCTGCCAGAACCTGACGAACCCCTGGGCCTCCTAGGTCACTGGTTAATGAATCAGCGTGAGGGTGTAAAAGAATTCTAAATGTGCAGGTCCTGGAAACAAAGGGTGGGGCTGTCAAGTGCATCTGGTCAGAAATGGTCTCAACTAAAAGCCTGTGGTGAGAGGAGTTTTAACTCTTTTTAACTTCTGAACCAAAAGACACTATGTAGGGTAGACACCCTGCTGTAATGCTGCCTATACATGAGCACTGGTCAAGCTATTGACAAGCTATTTATCCGATATTATGCATGTCCTTCAATTTGGGTGAACTGTTGCAACATTAACACATTATTTGTCCTAAAACATAATAAAACTACAGAATTTTAATGAGATCATTTGAAAGCTGTGGCTGGTTTATCCTGAGCTGACTGGACACTTTTTAGTGTGAACATCAAGTCCATCAAGCAAAAACAGATCACTTACTGTCAGGGAGAACAGCCTGTAGGAAGCATCAGTCAGTGTGTAGCAGCTTCACACACACTTTCTGACGCTTCTTTTAAACTGGCTCCTGCAGTTACAACATCACTGTCACCAGCAGCTGTTACCATTAGCCCCCCGGCTCCTTCACGTAGCACCTTGCCAACTGTGGCATCAAAGAAAATCCCTTCTTTTAGCCATTGTGATTGCTACTCATGTTACCCTGGACATTTCCGACAGCACTTGAAAGCAACATAAATCCTTAACGTCCAGTAAGCCTCTGCGGGCGCAGAGGAGGGGAAAGGTCAGCGCAGACAATCTCCAGCCCTGATGGAACGCTAGTCAATCCATTTCTACGACTGCACTATTTACAGTAGAGGTCTGTTTGTTATTTATTTCCCACCTGCAGCACCCACCCCA
>OMLM01002014.1:6657-17409 GCA_900302695.1 Helostoma temminkii | reverse complement strand
TATATCATTATATAATAATAATGATGATAATGAGAGAATCCAGGTGCTGCTGCTGTGAATCTGTGATGCAAGCTACTGCAGCGCGATGCTGAAACACACTTGTGGTGGGATGTCAACACTCACCAGAACGATTGAGGAAAACTCCTGTGGTGAGTAGAAAGGCCTGCAGTAATGAAGAGTGCTTCTAAGTTGGGGCAGTACATGTTCTTCAGTATATTTACATTGGTACACTATCTTTCATTGATGTAGAAACATGTATTGCCACCTCTCATTTTCCCCAGTAATTCAGCGTCTGAACAGCTGGAAACGTCGTAGATGAAACGTGGTGTCCTTGTTGATTAGTTTGAAGAGAAGGAGTTCATTGGTTTTGTTTGAGTTCTAAAACCAAGTTGAAGTTTCTCCATTGTTTTGAGATGCAGTGGGTGTCAGTCAACTACAATAATAACTCAGGAGCATCAATTTAAGTTTAAATCCAGAAAGTATTCATTCTTCATGTGCTGTATTTACTTTGTTTTTTCTCATTAATTTCTGTGCCTAATCTTAACATAACTGATCATTTAAAACTGTCATGACAACATATGACAACATGCAGCCGCCATCATCATTCCATCATTAAATATTAATGCGAAAGGATAACTTTGCCTGTAGTATACCTTGGTACAGTATGAGACTCCAGAAGACTTATACAGCATCATTACACTGTGGGAAGAGAATGTAATGGAAATACATGGATCATTTTCCAGTATATTTCACTAAGGAAGCTGCTATTTAGCAGATACAGCATTACCTGAAATAAGTTCCTAAATTATGTTGATGAAAATACTTCAGGGCCACTAATTAAGACGACAATAAAAATAAAGTAACATTAATTAAGTGCAGTCTGTCTTATGATGTGGTTCCTCTTGAGAAAATAGTAGCTATTTGCTATAAATGCAGTTTATAATGCTGTGTAATTAGTCTGTAATGCTTTTCTATATAATGTTCCTGCAAACTTTTCAATAAGAATTTTAAGTGACAAATGTCCTCTTTATGTTCAATGTCAGTCTGGTATTACAGCAGTAATTGACAGTAGCAGCAGCTGTATTTATACAGGTGCTTTGGAATCTTTTCAAATACCACGCTCTCATACATAACTAAACAATCTGAATGCCCCACTGATGATATTGTGATTGGTTGTCTTGACAACAATTGAATGCAAAGTGGAGGAAGTTAGATTCTCTGCAAGAACTCCACATGCAGTAGAAGTTGATGCTGAGAAAATGACATGAACAAATTCAGTGCACCATCAAACAGCAACACACAGCCCCTGACCAGCTGCAGTAGCTTTCACAGTATAATTTACTCTTTAGTTGGGAGCCACAGGCCAGATGTGCATGAAATGGATCACGATGGTGTTCTGGACAGTGAGCTAAATGGTTATCTCTGCTGCTCTGCACTGTGATCCCTCTTGATGACTTCCAGATGGTAATCCTCCATCTTTAAGACTCTCTTCGTCCACAAGGGAAGCTCAGGTAATGAGGTCTTAGTCAGTGGCATTAATGAAATCACCTTGCAGACTGGAAGTGGCATCTCAGTGAGGAAGTCAGACCTACACCATGTGATAGAACAGCGACCTACCTCTGGAGTCGCTCAGTGGTTTAAAATGTGATAAATTGTTCGTCCATTAATCAAACATTCTCCCAGTTTGGAATTAACCTCAAACTATAATTGCTTCTCAAGAGTGTCTGATGAGGACCAAAAAAAAAAAAAAGAAGAAGACAATGTGTTTTTGTGAGATTTCCCTATTGTATGCAAGTGATTGCATGTCTAAGTAATTGCACTGGAGCATTTGCAGATGTGCAGACAGGAAGCACTCGACACAGCACTTGGGGTTTGTGCTCTTGGAGAAAAACAATAATTAAGAGTGAACAAACAGCGGCAATAAAGAGAGCCACTGTGGTTGAGTGGCTGTGAGGACAGCTGCTTGTGGCCGGGGAGAGTTTTTCCAATTGGCACTGAATCAGAGGACAATCGCGCCCAGAGGCTCGCTCTCTGTTCCACCCCCTTCATCGGCGACACTCACCAAAGAGTAACCTTTCACCAAGATCTTAATCACGGTGGGCTCAAGCAATCAATACCAGAGTGGCCCTTAGGTGTTAGACATCCGCGAGTGGAAGTGACCATTACTTTCTAATAAAGAGATTGATGCTGACGAAGTCGTCTTCATTACCTCTTAGCAAAGGCTTCTTAACTGCGAGGCATGCTAAGTGCACATTTGCAGTGACATGTCCTCAGCTATCAGGAAGCCACGCTGCCCACCCCCTCTACTCTGAAGATGGAAAAAACACATTCCATTCACAGAGGCAGCAGCATTTTTGCCAGCATCTCATTTTGTTGTTTGCCTTTACGTAAGAGGAAGAGATAGGGATGTGAAAACATATATCATGCAGCTACATATCCATGTTAACAACTAGATATTGTCAACCAGAGCGAGGTTGAAAAAAAGTCTGTCTTCAGGGGATGGACTCACAGTGCTTCACACAGGTCAAAGCAATATCGAGTATAAGCGCACAATAAGAAGAACACACTTTGTCTTCACTCTCTTATTAATGTGGAGAGCTCAGCTCAGTAATTATTAATGCCACTGGTGTGGGCCTGTTTGTTTATTCATTTTTGCACTTCTTTCAGTGGGAACACACACACACACACATACACACAAACATACAGATGCGACAACTGTTTTAAAAGAGCTCCCCCCTTACTAATACACACACACACAGTACTTCCCTTGAGTAGATGCAATTTAATAAACATGTTTTCTGCTGCTCTATGGAATTTATTTATTTTATTATTTTTTAATTTTTTTCAGTAAAGCTTTATAGAAGTGTCAGCTTAAGGCGGGAAGGTGCACACATCTAATTATTATGTGGTTATATTCTTTTTGTTGACAAAATCAGGCCTCTACAAGCTCTCCGACGGGAAAGGAAAAAAAGTAGCTTACTGTGACTAACAATACATTAACCAAAGAAATATGCAAAGCCTCACGGCCACCCCAGACTTGGTGACTCTTTAAGGCTGAAGGTTTTCATGCATACTCAAGAGGAAAATGCTATTGTAAGGTGTGTGACAATTACTCCAGGAGCTTTGCTGCAAAAAAAGCTCAACATTAACCTATAAGCTTGACTGTACTGTTAGCACATACTGTAGAGCTGCAGAAGCAGAAGTGAAGCACTTAGGCAGAACATATTCCAATACCATCTGCAGATGTTCTGTTATTACTTTTTAACAGATTTCCATGCAGATTGTGTTTCAAAAGATAATTGTGGTTTATTACAAACTGGACCCTTGGGAATGTTTTTGTTTTACTGTAACCATGACAACAAAGGTCCTGTAACCTAAGTACAAACCTACGGTTTTATTTTATGTCTAATCCTAACTGAAGATTCTGTCATATTTTGCCATATGATTTATTATTGTGACCCTGACAACAAAGGTTTGCTCTACATGGCACTACATTGTTTAAGACTTGTAGCAGCTAATGTATGAATAACCTATAACTGGATTTCCTACTGTGAATCTGCATTATATTAAAAATAGAATACAATAGATGACAGACATGCCTGATGAGGGTTAATATTGCAGAAGAGTAGATACATTAAAATTGCATTTATGAATGACAATTATGGATATTTTTATACACCAATCAGCTGCAACATTAACACCACTTGTGGGTGTCAATCTTCATTTGTGCGTCACCATAGCCTGCACCTCCCTAGACATGCACCTACACATCAAGGCAAGGCAGACACAACAACTGCGAGTGGTAAACTAGGTAGCACAGCAGTGGTCGTACAGAACATGTCCTCCAATGTTTTCTCAGTTTTTTGCATTGCAGTAATCTAATAAAAGCTGTTTCACATTGATTAGGTGCAACTCCAACACTCAGTTTCACTGTTGTGTATAGTGCAGAACTGTTTTCTCATAATTATAAATATGAAAACACACAGAAAGACACTTTACCAAATTGCCTATATGACCGGAGCACAGATTTTACCCTTGAAATATAATATATTAGTTACTTTTAGATTACTTTTACTAATGTTTTAAACTGAAAAGTCCTAAAACATTTAAAAGAGTAGCTGATTGGTCTCTGTTCTTACAGTAAATGTATGATTGCTGCAGGTTGTTCAGGTGTATTCAGCCTTACTTTACAGAAATAAGCAATTGCTTTTTATGATTACCTCTAAGTTACATTGTAACCAAAACATTGCCAAACACAAAAACCTCTTAATGCTAGTTGTGAATACTTCATACAGCAGAGGGTGTTATAACGTAGACAAGCACACTGACAAATATTCTATAATATCTTTACATATTTATTAAAGGGAGCATTTTGTGTTACAGTAAATTATAACCATGCCTTGCATCTTTTTTTATTTTTGCTGAATCAGAGAATGTCTTTTATTCATTCAGAAAATACTGCTGTGACGCTGGTGCAGTGTATGGTTTTTGACCTTGACTACACTTAATGTAACATAGTGTGAGCTCCTCTCACATGATATATTTAATACTTTATCTTCTGCAACAACACACACACACACACACACACGCGTGCAGAATAAGTTAGCATCCCTGGAAGCTGCTGCCTAGGAATTATGAACTCTAAATGCAGTGTGCCACCAAAACAAAGCAAGATATATAGACCTGGACTAAGTCTTGATACTGAGCATGTAATACTTCATAGAAACTGCTTTACTTTTTCGATGGTGAGACATTAGCCAGTTAGAGTCTCATAAGGTCACCTCTACCTAATCAAGCACTGACAGTCAAACAGTATAAATGAATCATATGCAGTTTATTCTCTTCTTACATTAACAAGACACTGAATAAACAAATATAAGAAATTAAACACAGAGTTCACTGCATTTCATTTTACATATATAAAAAAAAAGAATATTCAGCATATTCCATGTTTTTGCCATTTGTCACTTTAACTTAATGTTGTGACATGATCTGTCATGCTGATATATTTTTTTTAAGCATTGCTCGATGAACACACAACGAAGAGTCAAAACCCATAGACAAACTTGGATATGGCAGAAAGAGTTAGGTTTAGACACTAAATAAACATGGTTAAGGTTAGTAAAATGTTAAATGTTTGTCTCCGAAATTATTATGTTTCTAATTTCCCATAAAGTTCATCACATTACAATAACAGCAACTAAGCGTTGTTTCACACTTGTTTCAAACTGCAGGAAGGCCTGTAGTGAAGCTAGTATTAACTAATCCATCCACCCCAAACTCCTTTAGCCATGGTAAATAAGTGTCCATATTCACTGTAGCCACTAGACATAATCAATTGGTAGTACACATGTATTGCCTATTGTTTACTGCTAGAATAAATAAACTATAGCAACCCTGTCTCCTAAAAATTACTAAATTACAACTAAACTGCAATCCTGACTATGTTTTCCTGACACATGTAATTACAATAGGATTGTGTTTTTTTGTCAACATAATGAACATATGTTCAAACGTAAATGACAAGTTGCAAATACGTTGATCATCAACATATGAATCAAATGTCCAAAGGCAACATGTAAAATCCAGTTTTCTCTTTTGCTAAAATATCTGAACACGCTAATATATGACTCCAGCTTTAGCCATTATGGTTTTTTATGGTTGGGTTCAGGCACTCACAGAGTTAGGGTCAAGGAAAGATTGTGGGTTGGGCATTAGCGAAAAACGTAACAGCTCATTTCACACACAATGTCTGCATAAAAATTTAAACACAAACATGATCTGTCTCTAACTCTAATCAAAGTATTTTTAATGCTTAAACCTAACCTTACGCAGGACTGTGGTCTTGTAGAGACTGGTGGTTAGAGTGTCAGTTTT
The DNA here is from genome assembly GCA_900302695.1 of Helostoma temminkii. Lineage (NCBI taxonomy): Eukaryota > Metazoa > Chordata > Actinopteri > Anabantiformes > Helostomatidae > Helostoma > Helostoma temminkii. Next base: position 11,532 of record OMLM01002014.1, on the reverse strand, counting down.
GCTTGCCTGCCATCCACCCCCACCACCTCCTTGTGACTCAATTCCAGTTAATATTTGTCATGTTTCATTCATTCACAAAATATGTCCACCACAAAAATCCAGTGGCAATTTTGTCAGGAAAAACATAATCAGGATTGCATTTTAGTTGGATAGGAATATAATCCTCGGAGACAGGGTTGCCTATAGTGATGTTTTATAGGAGGACAGTCTCTTTGGTAGATCACTGAAAAGTGGAGAAAACATACACCAAAAAAGCAGCGGTAAATTCTCTCTCAAAAATCTGAGTTAGAAACTAGGAGTAAGATGATATTAGGAGCATGACAGAAGCACTAGACCACACACCTACCCATCAACACATAAACACATAAAACCTGGACACTTCTGAGTTACCCATCAATTCTTCTCTCTTATCTAAAGATGATACAGCTGCTGTGTTGCTTGCATCTTGTGCAGTGGCAGAGGGGTCATTGAGATTAAATGCCAACCTCAGACCTGCCTTTTAGTTGATGAGGCCTGTCAAGGCAGTGGGAGAGTGAGGGATTGTGCTGAAATTGGAGCACAAGTGTGCCAGCCAACAGATTCAGTGACTTTGTAGCATGGAGGCAGGGTTGATGTTTGTTCAGTACTTCCAGCAGAGTTGGATACAAGTGTTCAGAAGGATTAAGTGCTTTAATTAAAGTGGAACTCCTCAGGTTTAAATCAACAAGAATATTCAGTCTATTATTGGTGCAATATATTCAGTCCACCATTAACTCTGACTTGTACCCACAAGTCATTTATTTAACAATGAATAAATGACTTACATGCATTTATTACACATTTAAATCCATAAACCGCAGCCCCTCGTTGAGCTAAAGGACTTTGCTGATTTTATCTGTCTTCCTATGGGTCTAATTTGAGGAGTCCATGTAAAAGACTGGTGTTAAACTACCATTTGCTTTCTCTGTATAAAAATAGTGTATCTCTCATCTTCTAGCTGAAAAACTTATAAATGATATTGGATGATAACATTTAGAGGAATTTTCACTTTAGAGGATTTCTGGAAGAGCATTTCAACCAGGAGTACAATCTCTGCAGTAGGTTTGTTGACAATGGTAACTACTGCTTTACAATCAAAGTTTTGACATTGTTCACATAATGTGTGCATCAGAAGTCTTAAGTTTAACAGATAAGAGCACAGCCCAAACATGCCCTACACACCCTCACCCCCACTTTTGCTGTGTCAGCAAGCTGTCACCATATAACTCCCACTGAACACCCCTATAAATAATCTTCCCTCTCAGTCAAGCAGTGAAGCGCACCGCACGCAAATATTGTTCATAATGCATTGCTTTACATTGTTTCTGTGTGTGCATGTGTGTGGAAATGTCTTGCTCTATTGTTCGAGACTATCTCTCCACTTCGTTCACATTGCACATGTACGTGAAAATGACCCCCTGTGTCAGGGCACATAAACACCAGATTTTCCGGTCATGCCTCCTTCAAAATTTATAAAGCCTCTTCAAAGGCGTGAATGTTTGATCTTCATTGTGTCTGGGTGTGTGTGTCTGTGTGTGTTGGAAAGGAGAGTGTTTTTATTTGCTTACCCCCAGTGGGTGCCTTGGCAGCCTCCCTGGACTCCTTCTCCCTGTAGCTTGTGAAATTAGGTGGATCTACACCTCGGCAGCATTCGCGTGGCTTAACTGTGGCTGGCTTTGCGTGAGCTTGCAACGTGTTTCCCTGTGATCCCCTGGAGAAAACAGGTTTTTGATTCAGATGCCTCTACTGCCTGAGGTTCACGAGAAGAGTGTCATCACGCACTGTAGTCAGCTTGCTGTCTGCGAGGTTTCTGCTAAGTGTCTGAGAATGAGCTTGCCAGCTGCACATCTTAGTTGCCCAGGCCCTGTTAAAACTGGTAGCCCTTTTTAGTCCCCCTTTTCAAAAAAGGTTTCAGTAGACTGACCTCTGCCCAATCAGATTCACCAAAGGTGCAGATAAAGCAACTGGCAGCTGCAGCTTTCATTCAAATGGATTGCAGCCTCAACGTAGACAACCCCTGATAGGGTCACTGATCTTTTTACAATAGAGACCGGTCCTCCGTGCAAAGAGGCTAGGGACTCCATATAGACACGAGGAGCTCCATCCAAAATGGGGTGGTGTGCTCTGTCTGTGCTTCCCAGTTCACTCCGATGTGCATAGCAGTTAGTCCTTCGCGTTTGAGTACATGGGCATGTAGCTCTGCTTTGGACAACTGTCTACTATGTGTGGTTATGGTCGGATTTGTGTTGGTCCAGTACAACATCCCTGTTTTCTGCTGCCTCGTTCAAGACGGTGCTCTGCTCTAGTTGCTGCATTCAAGTAGGTTCTGTGCTCTAGCATGTTTCCCGGTTTGCTCCAATGTGCGCGGCTGTGAGTCCGTAGTGTTTGAGTCCATGCGTCACGATACTCTGCTTTGGACAGGAATACACGTTGTCTGGCTTTGGATGACTTTGTGCACGCCTATGCAGCGTTCTGCTTTCCTACTGTCTTGTTTATCAAACGAGTCATGCAATGGCTTTGAGCTGTCTTGTTTGAGTGACTTTGCTACCTGCGGTCTGTCCGCTTGACAACAACATGTCCTTCCTTTTTCTGCGGATGAGGACATTATTTCTGACACCACTGCCATGCTGCACAGTGTTCTGTCTATTGTTCATGTCCTGACCTTGCTCCTCCCGTGTGCCAGGTCATTGCATTGTATGAAGTTTGGTCTGTTCTCCTGTGCTTGGATGTGACCCTGTGCCTTTGACACCTCTACGACTTCAGTTAGTGGTTTGTCTCCTGAACTCTCTGCCAACTGCGTCTCCCCCATGTAGGGGCTTGTCTGGGTTCAGACAAACTGCACTCCATCCTATGTGTAACACTGAGTAGCTCCACTGCTGCACTGTGCAAAAGCCTGTTTGCTAAAATGCCCTCACTCCTTCTCTTTCATTGGGTGAAGAAGTTGGTTGAGTCGCCTTGTGCTGGTATGACTGTTACTGCTTTCTGCAGTCATCTGTCTCCTGGTCTTTATCCCATGCCCCTCTCCTTCCTGCAGGAAAGGGTGTTGGTTCATTTCATTTCTCCTTCGGTGCTGGGGGTCATCAGTTCGCATGTAGCATGCAACAGCCTCTTATGTGAGGTTGTGGAGGCACCTTGGGCTGGTGTCCTGGCAGAGTACCTCTCTGGTGGATTGTAGTGATGCTGACTTTAGTGCCTGAGCATGGAAGTCAATGCAGCCAGAGTAGGCTTGACCTCACCAGGGCAGTGGGTCCCACCGCAACATTTTTGGGTTTCCAGACCAAAATGTGGCCTGCTTCTGCCCTCCTGAAGTGCAGGTGAGAAAGGAAAATGTGCAAAGAGCTTTCCCGTGACAGCTTTAGGGCAGTACCTTCATTATCACTGTCTCCCGGACCATTCTATGTCCTGCATCCTCCCTCCTCCTGTGGATGAGGATGCTGGTTTAGAAGGGATGTGCTCAGTCTTCTCCTGCAAGGCTGTTGACTGACCTTGGAGCAGCCACTTGAGGTGTGAGGGGCCCCTCTTGCTCTCCCGACTGTAGAGTTGCCCCTCTCAGTTTGACGAACCTAGCATCCCAAGCTCTCAGCCAGTGGGCCTTCGCCTCAGTCTGCACTGTTTAAGATGGCCTGATCTTTTCTCATGCCTGCAGCCTCATTCAGGCAGTCTGCAGCGTGCGTGCCCTTCAGTATCGATGGGATGGGACAACTGGATTGTGTCCCCTCGCTCTGCTCACTTGTGTCTTTGCGATGCTCTTTGCCTTGTCTCAGTGCTGGCACTGCCATGAGCAAAGGCGATCAAGCACTGACAAGGAAAAGTGTTTCCTTGTCAGTGCTTGATCGCCTTTGCGTTGTTGGCAGATACCTGTCATCTCGCTGTGGGACTTGTAGTGTTGTTTCACAGGCTCCTTAAGGCCCGCCTTGTGAGCAGCTTGGAGCCATGTAGCCCCTAAGCTGATTCGCTGGGGTATACTTCCCTCATTCCCTATGTTTATCATAGTGTCTTGTGGGCTGGTTGTTTCGATGCATTGCATATTAGTTGCCCTAGCAACATCATAGGGTCTCTTATGTGCCTTACCTTTATCTGGGCAGCCTTCTACATCTTGACCTTGGCCCCTACTGCTTGAGGGGCCACTAATTGGTTGGTGTATACGTGCATGTCTGTAACAAGTGGTTACCCAGGTTTTGCTGCACCATCGGTGTCTTAAGGAGTTCCCCATAGACATGCAATGTGAACGGAGTGGAGAGATAGTCTCGAACGATAGAGTACGCCAAGGTTGCAATGTAACTTCGGTTCTCTGAGTGAAGAGACTATCTCTTCACCTCTAGGCCGCTTGGAGACCACTTCTGATCAAACTATAACCGGTGTCATGCCTTTGAAGAGGTTTAATAGATTTTGAACGAGGTGTGACCGGAAAATCCAGTGTGTGGGGTCATTTTCCCGTACATGTGCAATGTAAACAGAGTGAAGAGAGAGAACTGAGAACTTACATTGTAACCTTGAAGTTCTATGGTTCTGTGGCCAAATTATACACCATATTTGTGAGGCTGTTTTGGGCAATCTTCATGACTTCAAATGTTTGACTTCAGACTTAGTTTTAGAGCTTAGGTAAGAATCAGGTTTAGTTGTGCGTTAGAGTAAGGGAGTAAGAAAATCCATTCCAAAGTTCCAAAAACAAGTCAGAATCTTTATCTCAAAACACAATAATATAAAAGTGATTCAAATAGGGTTTAAATGATAAGTAAGAGTCAATCTCTGGAGATCATTAAAGTCTCTCCAAAATGTCAGGAAATCCATTCAATAGCAATTGACATAGTGTGGACCATAAAGGTGTCCAGACAGTCACCTACTGATAACACAACT
>OMLM01002012.1:8332-25846 GCA_900302695.1 Helostoma temminkii | reverse complement strand
TCCTGCTCAGTAGCATGAGCAAATATTTTTTAAAAGCTGTATTTAATATTTATCTAAACTAATGCAGTGTGCAGTCTCTGTGTATTGTGTACTGTACTGTGGCCAAAAGATAAAAGAACACAATAATGCTGTCCTTGTGCTTGTAGATCTAACAGCAGCCTTTGACACAGTTGATCATAATATTCTTTTATCATGCCTTGAAATGTGCATTGGAATTAAAGGAACAGCCCTTCGGTGGTTTCAATCATACCTGACAGGTAGGAGGAGGAGCCAATACTCTGTGTCTCCTCTCTGCTGTGGGGTCCTTCAAGGATCTATTTTGGGCCCAATCCTTTTCTCATTATATATATATATTATATTGTGTTCCATTTTTAATAGGAACAATGTTTCCTTTCACTGCTTAGCAGATGATATTCAGATATACCTGCATGTAAGTCGTCGTTGAATGCACTTACGGACTGACTTAATGATGTGCAGTCGTAGATGAATGTGAATTTTCTGACACTAAACAAAAGCAAAACAGAGATAGTTGTATTTGGCAGCACTAACCCTTTGCAAAATGCCGACAGTGCCATTGAACCTCTGTCTTCTTATCTCAGCCCTTATGCTAAAAACCTTGGCATGATTCTCAACTTGATGTTTAAACTTGACAAACAGATTAGCTCTGTTGTAAAAACAAGCTTTTTCCAACTAAGGCTCCTTGCCAAAGTGAAAGTCTATCTAATGCAAAGAGACTTTAAGAGGGCAATACATGTTTTTATTATATCACTTCTGCAGCCTTACACTCCTGCCAGAGCTCTAAGGTCTGCAGACCAGCTCCTTCTGGCTGTTGCATCCAGAGGAGACAGAGCCTTTTCAGTAGCAGCCTGGAAATTATGCAATAGCCTGCCTTTTAATGTCCGATTGGCCCAGTCACTAAACCAGTTCAAAACCAGACTGAAGACATACTTATTTTCCTTGGAGTTTAACACTGGTTAGGATGTACATACTGGGTTTTTATTTTATCCGTTGTTATTTTATTTTGGCTTTTATTGTACAGTTTTAGCTGTTTATGTATTTGGTCTTATTCCTTTCTAATTTACTTGGCATGTGCATTTCTAGCCAGTATTTCTAGCCTATAATATATGTAATTTTAATGATCTTACTCTTCTACTTATTTGACTCTCAATGGGAGTTGACCAAAGTGCTTTATAAAAAAAATGGAATGATTGATTAAATAATTAGAAGACAATCTTTTCAGAGCACTTTACAAAAATAAGACCACAAAAGTGACAATAAGTACAGTGTGGGAGACATAAAGCTTGTGAAAGACTGTAACTGTAATTTAGACAGACATCTCTGTCTATTCTGATTAGTGAGACACACAACGTCACATCACTTCAGATCAGTTCATCAAGCTCTATTGGCCAGCAACTGAGTACAAGAGAACATTATTCCTATGTATCTATATTGATTCTTCATATTGTGATAGTTGGAAAACTTACTAATCAAGCTTCTAAATATGGTAAGTATAGATATTAACCCTCGATGTGATACTGCATTTCACTTACGCTTAAGGATGTTTCTTTGCTCCAGCTCCTCTGTGGTGGGTCTTTGGCTCAGTCGCCTGAAAAGACAAATCTACATTATTTATTTAATTTTACACCTTTTTAGTTTTTAAGCCAAAGCACCAGACTTTTTGTCTCATCTGGTAAAATTAACAAACTAACCTCCAGCACAGATTCTCTCCAGTGCATCATTTGTACTAGTACAACACCCACAACTACACTAAAATGAAATGAACAATCTCTGCCAAATCTGTAATGAAACTTCGCACCTAGCTACATTTTTGAAGAAAGCAGTGAGAGAATGTGTGTGTGTTTGTACCTGACTAGTTTGGAGCCTATCTGCTGGCGCAGCTCGTGTCTCTCTGTCTCAGAGCTTCGTGGCAAAATGTTTTTCTCCTCTAGCTCTTTCTTGCTGGGTCGGTTGCCCAGTTTGATGTTTAGGGTGTCTCGTCGACGGATCTTGCTGGCCAGAGAGCCTGAAACAGAGATACAATAGAGAAAACAAGTTATGGGGTTATTAAGGCCTTGAAACACCTTCCATGGAAATCAACTGCAGGTCACAATAAAGCAGCAATTTAGCAAATGAGGCAGCTTAATAACAGCATGAGTGGGTCATATTTGAATAAGCGGTGGCTGGCAGCTTTTGTCTGCTGTAAAAGAAATCTATCAATGAGACCTTTCATACCACAGTTATAACAGCAGTGGGCCACTTAAGGCAGCAAGTTACAGATCAAATAATTATCTACGTTCAATCAGCAGTACACATTAGCCAAATTAATGGCACTAAATGTTCACCATTTGATCATCGAGATCTTCTCTGAATGTTCTTTGGCTGGTGACATTAACATTACACTCAATGACAGACATACGAAAACATCCGCAAAAGCAAGACTTTAAAAATGACACCTGCACCAATCTAAAATGTCTGAAATTCGCCAACACTGCAAACTGAATGGCTTCAGTTATTATCTTGCTGTGAGCAGGCCCTGCCATTTCATCTTGATAGCAATGACATGTGACAACAGTGCAGGCCTCAACGGCAATGAAAGTTCACTGTGTTCCTGCAACCATCCAGTGATGATACATCTTTTGTGACATAATGCAATACTAATGCTGGAAGTTTGCATCTGTGATTGTACAATGCTCACAAACTGATAAATGTCAGGAAAGCTGAAGATCAGTTTGGTGAAGATATGACCTAATATGACTCACTAGATGTCAGTTGAATCACTGACTTCATTCTTACCCTGAACTCTGATGTATGAGCTGTATTTGTTAATGACCATGTCACTGAAGTGAATGTTAATTAGGAGTCTTGAATTGGTGGCGTGAGGGATGAAAAGAAAACTACCTCCACAAGATGGCTGTGAGATGCAGTGTAGTAAAAAAGCCCTAGCTTAATTACTACACCTTGAATTTATGATTATTAATCAATCCACAATATTTGTCACTGTAATCAATTAAATTATAATTCAATAAAATTCAGAAACATTCCAAACAATATTTTTCATGTCCAGGAAACATAACTAAAGAGATGTTTTAGATGAGGCTTGACACTTTCATATAGGCAGATATCAATGGAAAATCAGCTGTAAACTGAATTTAATGTCAATGTCATTTCAATTACTATATTTCAATATTAAACTGGACACACTTCATGCTGCTGCTACATTAATGCCAGCAATAGCTAAAGCTCTCAACGTGGCTCTTTGGACCTTCTGTCATAACACTAAGGGTGAATCACAATTTCCTTGATCGTTCCTTAAACCTTGCTCCACTCCTCCATCTTGAAGGATGTCCCAAAGCCTCTTATTTAGCTCTGAGGAGCGAGGATCAAGGATTGCTCCAAAATAAGAAGGATGTTTGAGGAGAGATCAGCGAGGATACACGAGACCATCCTTCCAGGAAGGTTTTTACCAGACCAACACACTCCTTTAAATCAGAGCTGAAGTAAACTAATAACATAATAATAATAACAGAACTGATATAAGACAACCAAGTTTTTATTTGATTTGTTTTTCAATCCATCATCTGGATTGGGGATCTGTAGAGCTCAGTGACAAAAAGCCCTGGAGAAACCCTGTTTCTCCATGACATCTGTAAATTCCCACCATGAATAACATAATCGATGAGACAGAAGAATCTGAACTTGGTATAATATAACCTTCAAATATAGAATCAGGTTTTAATATATAGGTGGATGTTTATATTTATGGTTTATATGTGAAAAGGGTGTTGACTGTGTGTCCTAATTATTATTTGGACAGTGTGTACAAATTCTAACCCAACAAAAGAGAGCACAGTAACTCTAAAGTCAACTGACAACACAGCTGATCCACAGCTGAGCACGATCATCAGAAACAGATGCCGTGGCAGATGACGTTTAGTGGAAAGGATGTCTCATGTCCCTAAAAACCCAGTTTCCCCTGATCCTCTCGCGTCTTTTCCTTGTATCCCTTCATATATCTTTAGTGGGAGGGACTAAAGGGAAGCAAGTGAGGGAAACGTGGATGCAACTAATTAAATTAGTCAAATGCTACTTAAAACACTGCAACACCTGATTTTACCACAAACGCATACTTTTTTGTTTTTTGTTTCATTAAGTTCAAAGAACCCAAAGAACTTAATGAAAGTTCAAAGAACTTAATGAAACAACTCACACAAACTGAACATCACATCACCCTTGATTTGATCACAAAAAAACAAAAAAACAAAACAATGCCATACTGTTAATGCACTCATCTTCCTCTTCCTCCTCCTCCTCCTCCTCATCCCGGTACAGGATTGGTCCATCAGAGTCAGAGTCACTAGTCTGGCTGTCTCTCGGCCTATCCGGGATCACTGTCACCTCAGCCTTCTCTGTTTTCACACTGAGGCGCTGTGGCTTCTCAGCTTGGTTGTCTGCGGACCTACAGGGGAGAAAAAACAAACAAACATTGACAATACTTGTCAATGTCATGTGACTTCACGACGCCTACTGTGTACATATGTAAAGTAGAATGACGTGAAGAGAAGGCAAACATAAGGAATGCTTCACCACATCCTAAGTAGCTACCTCGGGCTGTTCTGCACGGCAGATTCTGATTCTCCTGCCGTCTTTTCTTCTTCTCCTCCCTCCTGTGCTGTTCTCCCCTGTGATCTGCTGTCTGGTTCTCCCTCTGTGAAGGATGTGTCCTCTGTAGCAGTGTTGATATGGGGAGACAGAGCTGTAGGTTCAGGAGTCATACCTTTTTGGGTGTCCTCAGCTGCAGCAGAAGTATTGGGATCAGGCTGAGAAGTTGCCTGAGCTCCCTCTGTCTCTTTGCCTGAGGCTTTAGATGAGGCAGACTTTGTGTCTGAGGAAAGGGACAAGGATTTTAAGTCTCCAGGCTGGCTAGGAGTCTCTGAGGAGGCTTTTTTAGTTACTGAGGAAGAGGTGGGAGCATCTGATTTCCGGTTGGTCCTTGTATCCTTCCCGTCGGACTGTGCTGCAGCGCCTGCATCCTTTGATCGAGAGCGAGGAGTGGAGGTGCTGCTGGGAGTGGAGGTGGTTTTTGATGTACCTCCTGTCTTCTTTGGATGGGAGGATTTAGCTGAGGAGAAGCAAAAGCAAGAGAAAGTTAGAAGGGAAAGCCACAATATACAATAAGACTCTTTCCCCAGGTGCTCCAGTTTCCTCCCACACCCTAAAGACATGCAGGTTACATAAACAAAACGCTCAAATGTCTGTAGGTGTGAAAAGTGGTTCAATCTATAAAAATGTATTTTTGTATTAACATCTACGCATTTGTTTTTGCTGTCAAAAATATCCTATTAATCATTGTTGTATTTTTGAAAGAGAAAAAAATAGTGAGAAAAACTTGGGTAGGAAGTGGAAGAGTAGAGGCCAGACCAGCATTTATACAGTCCAAAGTGACTTTTGCAGGTATGTTTGTTCTTTAACATCCTGCAACTCATGAGCTTATTAAATGACTGCACTGCCAATGTGGTTTGTTCCTGTGGTTTTCTGCTTGTCAATGTGGCTGTCTGTCTATGACTGAACACTGATGTTACTTCCTTAAATTAATGTACAGTACGTTATAAATGAAGCATTTGATTAGCTAATGATATTTGGTCAAATTAGGGAGAACCACCATGCTAACTAAACAACATATATATTAATTTGTCTTTATTTAGTTTTAGATTTTTGTGATTTACAGAGCAGATGTGTGCTGTGGAAACAAAGTTTGACAGTGATTAGACTTATGTATAGATAGTATGTACAATAGGGCTGCATAAACTATTATTAAGCATACTGATTCAATTTCAAATTATTAACAGCAGTAATTCTTCAGATTATAAAATTTTTAGGTTATAAAATTGTAAAAATGTCCACACTTAATTTGTTCTAAGCATTAAAAAACGCTGTATTAGAACATGCTCGCAGTCATGCTACTTTACTATCACAATAACTCTTTCTAATCACATCTTTATCACATTTCTGCAACAAATATAGAAGACCTCAGGTGACACTGACTGACTCATTTTTTTAAAATTTCTTATGAAATGTCTTTGTATGCTGGTAAATCTGCCAGAGGGGATGAACTAAAAACTTTATTCAGCCACTAATGAAACAACAACACAGTGCACACAGGCCTTAAGATAAGGCATCACATGCAGTATGCTGGATTCTGATATGGTTACTTTAACTGTGCTGTAGGCTAAGAAAGGAAAACACACGCCCCCACACTTACTGTACAGCATGTTGGTCTTTATATAGAGACACCAACTAACATAATGTATTCTCTAGTCGCTAGTCTCTAACCGTAAGCCTAATGTAAACCTAATTCTGACCTTAATCTTACCAAACTGCCCTTTGAAGGCCTCAGGACCATAAAAATGATTTTGATTTTGAACAAAAATTCATCCACATAAGACACAAAATTGAAACTGAAGACACATACACACAAACAACACACATAGCTTTATGATCATGCCTAAATATCATGCCATTAAACAAAGCCAGAAGCCTGTCAAAGCTCATTTATGGCCATGCTACACTGACTTCACTCACACACCAAGGTTCTTCCTCTCGCTTTTGTCTTTCAAACTCACATACACACCCACAGTTGTACTGTTAAGATTGTTTTTAGCACTTGACTAATAAATCTTCACTTCTTCTTTCTCAGAAGAGACAAAATGAGATCATGACTGAAACACTAGTACAGTTACTCACGTGACCGGAAACCCCTTCTAATGAGAGGGACACCATTAAGTAGGAGAAACAGCAAGGTACTACTTTGTAAGCCCCCTTACACAAAACATGACTTACACACTTCTTAAATGAGAGTGTACATGAAGTCATAGTTTACTGTAGCTGTAACGGAAACAGTGGTACAAGCACATTTTCCATGCAGGGTGGCAGGCAATAACGTCGGCAGGCAAACTGGCTTCAACTCCACTTAGAACAACTTACCAGTCCCGTGACTAGTGTTGTTAGTGCTCCGAGGGTTAGCTTTAGCTTGTGTGGATGAGCCTGTCTTGCCTGTGGTTTTAGCTGTCTTTTTAGTCCCTGAGGCACCGTCTCTGTGCCTGGTTGCGGATGTTGCGCTACTCGCCGTTTTGGAAGAGGCGGGCTGAGTGGCAGTTTGCTGTTTTTTAACTTGAGCGTCTCGAGGTCGCACCTGGTTTGCCCGGGCAACAGGTTTAGTATCACACCTCTCTGAGCAGATCAGAGGAAGCGGGAAGGGAAAGTTTGGTATTTACAGGTTAAATAAAGACAGAGATTGCAAACAAAACGGCACGCAAAGACACAAGAGATACTGAGAGATAAGACGTTAGTTGGACACAGCTGACATGTTTAATCCCTAGTGTTGAGCAGCTTTTCTATAACATGGATAAAAATGCACCAATTGACCTTTCCGACCTCCAGTATAGTGCAAAGTGTGTGCTGCTTCTGTACTTGCACTGTTTTTTGCTTGCACCTTTCTGATTATTGACAAATGAACAAACAAATGGCTCAGAGGTCAATGCTAACAGGGTTGAGACCAAAAAAGCACAACACTTAAGCAGCATCAGACAGAAGAACAGCGCCCTGTCTCCTGAGGCAGACAGAGGCATTAGGAGATGGAGATACAGCTCTGTTCAGACTGTGAAAGCCTGCTGCTGATATAATGGGCATATCTATTTGAACACATTAGACCTGGTCAGAGATCCCACAGAAGATTCAATGTCAGCCATTAAACTGCTGCAGATACAAATTTATTCCATGACCCGGAGGAACAAACTTAAAAAAAACTAAAAACACATCTAAAAAAGCTGCAATGTTCAGTTCCACTATGTAAAAACTGCTTCACATTTTGATTGGAAGAATGAGGCCCTATTGATCAATCAAACATTTAGTAGCAGTTAAGAGGTTTAGAGTATTAGTTCTCATATGTGCTCATTGGCAAATTATTCCACTAGGAGCCACAACACAGTATGTCTTTTCCGTGAGTGAGAAAATCTTTACTATTAGGTCAGACAGTTATCAGGCCTGGGTGTGGCAAGCGAAATTGAACTGAAAAAATGTGGTTAATCAAAGTTCTTAATTGAAGGAGTTCCTGGTACAATTGTGCCAGTATTCACATTCCAACAATTAGCTACGGCTTCTAATTTTGAAAATTGGACTTTATCTAGCCTCTAAATCCTCTGAATGACATTGTAAAGGTCTAAACCCTCCACTAGTTACCTGTTTTGTCCGCAGTACTGACGGGCCCAGTTGCAGGTATCTCCAGCTGTGTTTCTGGAGTCTCAATATCAACTTTGATCTCCTCTGACGACACGCTGGATGTGGCATGGCCATTCAGATTTTCACTGCTGACTGGTTCATCTGGAGAGAAAAGTTGCTTGAAACTGAAATCGTCTTCTTTTCAGCAGTGATCAGTTCCTCAAAACCAAATGAAAACAGAGCTCACATTTGTATTTCGAGTTCGGCTTTTACGGGTGTTATAACAGACAAATATAACTGCATCTCATAAATAACGTCTACATCAGAGAGAACTATAATTACAGTTTCATCATGGGTTAGTCAGGGTCACTTTGAATTCAAGACACAGTATAATTTTATTAATTATTTGTTTTAATGTGTGAATGATCAGACAAACCTTGATCAGGGATGAGAACGCCCTTCTTGATGAGTTCCTCCCTCGTTTGCCTGGTGGAGATTTTTCTCTCTAGGACTGAAAGATGAACAAGATCAAGATTTTGTCTGTCATTTTATTTGGTCTTCCTTTATTTAGCTAAAGAAAAAAATTTACACAGACATATGCATTGCATAACAGCTATGTTCCTCTTATTATGAACATGTCATCACAATTCCCAGCTTGTACTGGATGCAACAGTAACAACAGCACGTCAAGTCATAGAGAAGGAGCTAAGCTAATAGTGTCGTGCTATAAACCAAGTACTGTTTTTCTCTGAAACCTCTTGAGAATGGAATCAGTCATCAGAGTGAGACCTGGGCACCACTGAGTTAGTCAATGAAACATTATAGTAAGAAATATTAGTAAGCAATTTAAAAAAATGCATTAAAATATCAGTTCAACTTGATGACATGGTCTTTCTAACAATTTATTCCACCATCCATTACTTGAATTGTCATAATGTGTTACACTGTTAACTGGAGTGTGGCAACACAACGCATATTTCCCAGTCAGTAACTTAAAGATGTAGACAAAATAGTTGGTACTCTTCTGTTAATCAAAGGAAATCTCACAATAGTTACTGAAATAATGTGAAACTGACAAAAAAATTTAAAATATATTTACTAAAAATGAACTAATAAAAGTCAGACATTGCTTTTAAGTTGTGGTTCACCAACGGCATTAAAAAAATAATAATAAAACTGGACTGGACCAAAATGATGGTATTCCTAGAAAAGATAATTTGACATGTCCTGTAATTGGCATCACAGGTGTCTTCAAACTTGTAATGAGTCAGTCTGCTTATTTAGAGGGTGAAAAGTAGTCACAGCTTGATGTTCCTGTGACTACAGCAAATTGTTTCTGAAGTTTAAGGTCCACGAGACTGTAGCCAACCTCCCTGGAAGTGGCTGGAAGAGGAAAACTGAATTGAAGGATGGATAATGTGAAGGGTAACCAGAACAACTTCCAAAGAGATTAGATGTGAACGACCGAGGAGGTTGTTTCTGCTTTTCATATTTACTTGTATCTTTTTATTTCCTTGCCAATACCAGAGGAATGAATCAACGAGAGATACAAACAAACTGTTCACTCTTTTCCTTTTAAAGCTTTTCTGGGAGCACCACAGCTGCTGTTCACACTCAATATTCAGCACAAATCCAAAAATGTAAGCCCTGATGTTGTGCAGACACTTGACTGAGGAGAGCGAATCAGAAGCCACTCATCAACCTGTTCATACAACACCATTAAAATAAAATACAGTACACGTAAACACATATTAAAACATACAAAACATCCTACCCTTGGAAAGATCCTGGAACTTGTCGCTGGTTTTCTTCTTCCTCCACTTCCAGGGTTTGAACAGTTTTCCTAGTGACGACAGCTTGCCTCGTTGTTGCCGTGATGCATGAGCATTCTGGGTATTGGCGGTGATGTCCACGTCACAGCTGGCTAGCGATGACGATTTCTCCAACCCTTCAACTAGAAGACACAAATATAAAAATATAATTCAGATCAGCATCATGATACACACTTCAAGCATGAGCATGCACAGTCTGTGTGCACTCTTGTGAAACACAGAGTGCACACATACATTACATTTATGTTTTATTATATAAATAATCAACTGTCCCTGTTATTTATTTTCAACTCTATCTTTGTACATTTTTGCAGTGGGTTTGCTCATCTGTGTGTTGGCTAGCTGTCCTTCCACAACTCCTCCTCTTCCTGCTGAAAGATTAGAAGTGCTGTGAACTTTCTGGAAAACCGCAGACAGTGTGTGGACAGTGTGTGTTTGTGCATGTGTGTGTGTTTGTGTGTGTTTGTGTGTACGTGTGCTGGAATCT
This sequence comes from Helostoma temminkii, assembly GCA_900302695.1. Lineage (NCBI taxonomy): Eukaryota > Metazoa > Chordata > Actinopteri > Anabantiformes > Helostomatidae > Helostoma > Helostoma temminkii. The sequence goes on along the minus strand of OMLM01002012.1, from coordinate 15,313 downwards.
TACAGAGGAAAGAGAGGTGGAGTGTGATCCCTCAGATTCAAGCACAGGAAGGTTTTTGTTGTTTCAGTTAGAGCTACATAACACTGCTGAATGACTCAAACCTCCTGACTGTATGGTGCCCAAAAAAAGGTAATATTCCCTGAAACTGATAATCTGTGCCCCCGGATTACTAAATTTAACCCCACGTTATTGTGGCTTCTAGAATCTAAAATTAGTTAATGTGGATTGTCTTGTCAACCATGAAGTAGCACCCATAGGTTTAGCAGCAGCTGTGCTTAGTGTCCTTCAAATTAATATTTTAAAAGTGAAGTCCTATAAGGTTGTTGGACTTTTGAACGGTGTCCAAATCAGCAGATTTTTAAAATTCTACTTAGCCTTCTTCTTGTCAAAACCTGGTGCCTGTATTACCAACAATGCAACTTAACTATCAGTGTTTCTGGTTAGTAATTTGTAACACACAATGGCAATTAACAGCACAGAAACAAAGAGTGAAGACATGGAAATGTGCAGTACAGAGCCCAGTACACGCTCTCCCCAAACACCAATGTACTGTAGTTCAGTCTTTCACACACGTATACAGTGCTGTGAAAACGCATTTGCCCCCTTCCTGTTTGCACTTTCTCAGTATCACACAAATGATTCAGATCGCCCAAATTATATTACACAAAGATAATCAGAATGAAAACAAAATGCAGTTTTTTTTTCATTTCATTTATTAAGAGGAAAAAAGTTGTCCAAACCTGCCTGGCCCTATGTGTCCCCTAAGTCTAATAATAACAAAGTGCATTTGTTGCACTCTTGGCAGCAACAAATGCAGTTAAGTGTTTGCGATAACTGGCCCGCTCTTTCTTGCAGAATTGTTTTAATTCAGACACACTGGAGGGTTTTTACGCATGAACAGCCTGTGTAAGGTCATGCCACAGCATCTCAATCAGATACAAGTCCAGACTCTGATCTTAATTTTGTTTTCTTTGAGAGATTCAGAGGTGAACTTGCTGGTGTGTTTCAGATCATTGTCCTGCTGCACAACCCATTAATTATGGCAAGTCATCCAGGCCCTGAAGCTGCAAAGAAGAACCAGATCATCACACTACTACCACCATGTTTGACTGCTGATATAATGTTCTTTTAATGCAATGCTGTGTTAACTTAACACTAACTTCACACCACTTTTTCACATGGGCTAGACTGGTTTGGACAACTTTTTTTCCCTTAATAAATGAAAACCAGTTAAAAACTGTATTTTGTATTTACTCTGGTCATCTTTGTGTGATATTAATATTAGTTTGACAATCTGAAGCATTTAATTGCAGCAAATATGCAAAAAAAACAGGGTAAATACAGGGTAGCACTGTACATCTCACGCACACACACAGACTCATTTCCTGTTCCTGTGTTAATATCAAATCACAACAATGGGTGCATTTCAGCTGCTGCTTTGTGCCAATGATGGGAAAGTCAAACCTGCAATTATCATCACCATTAGCCTGACTATTAAACCAAACAAGCACAACATGCCAAGACAAAATAGATAAAGAAATGAAAGTGAAGGAGTGAAAGGACTGAAAGAAAGACCAGGTTTAGAAAATGGAAAAAATAAAATGGGAATTGAGTGTGAGTGTGAATGTCTGAGTCTTCTAAAGATCAGCGGTTTGTAGAAAGACTGTAGTAAGGCATCCTCTTCATTTCTTTCTGAGCAAATCCTTATATTGTTATGATATGATAAAAATAATATTGGTAATGGTTTAAATAAAGCTTAAAGTTATATTTTTGAGCTCCTTTGCCATTTTATTTGCAAGTAATTTCCTTTTTCTTCCTCAGAAAATGCGATAATCCTGGCCTGCACACCAGTGGTTTCCAAAATGGGAAGCCTGAGGTCATGTTCACGCAGTTTTTCACACTGTGTGAAAAGCTTTTGACATTCATTTGAAGAGGAAATGCATTTTCTCAGCAGGGACAGGCACCATGTCTGAGCTCCTTTAAATAATACAGCATCGCTTGGAAGATAAGTTGGCTTTTTGACAATCTGGTTCAACATTTTCTACCACACAATGTAATGTCATCAAGCTAAGTACTGCAATACCCATTCCCTTGCATGCAAGTGAGCAGTCCTGGTGAAGTACTTTACAATATGAAAGCTGTACCACTCATTACCCCAAGATCATCCCCACCAAATAAATTGTGTCAAAGAGGAAACACTTGCTACGTAGATAACTTGAAGCACAATCTTGTGTGTGAGAACTACAGACCATTCTGCTGAGTTATTAAATTTAACACGTAATCGACTTCTTGGATCACACGTTATTGTTGCACTGGTAAATGAAACAACACACCCTCATAAAACATATCCCTTTGTGTGGTTTTACACATATTAAAACAGACAAGTACCGGTTTAATAAATGAATATGGGGGAGTTGAAGCATACCTAATTTTATTAATGATACAAAAGATCCACTGACAAACAGGAATATAGAAATCAACAGCCAGCTACAAAGGAAGTGACTGCATGAACTGCGAGTGACAGACAGCTAAAGAATAAAATATATCTTAGCCTCAAAGCCAAGAAGAGACCAATTGTGCCATTTGACAACTGAAACTGCACATACATAATGTTAAATGCAAATCCTCATTGATGGATATTAGGGTAATCCAAGGCTTCAGTTTATTAATCTTCTTGTTAATACAATGGTAAGCATTATACTCAACTAAACCAGGATCAATTATACTGTAAGAATTAAAATCCATTTGTTACACAAAAACTGCATATGTTTCATTTCACCTCATTTCAGGCAAAACAGATGTGTCCCAAAAAGATTATTTCTCCAATTAATACTTACTACAGATCAAATGCTCCTCTGCTTATGGTAATAAATATTAAAACTGCTGAATCAACTCCGTGATTCTACATTATCACACTAAGTTGTTTTATTTTGAAAGAGATGACTCGCAATGTTGTGCTAGAAGAGTGAGTCAAGATTTTGATATATAGCAGCTGTGGAAATTGGTAGTATAACCAAAAACACAACTTGATACATAACAGACATCTGCGTTAAGTAATCACACACATTTATGTTCCAAGGACACAGATTTTGAAGTTATAGTAATCAGCCTGTTATATTCTATGTGTCGTCAGGCGTATGGCACAGGCTGTCATGTAAAAGTAATGTATGTATTGTGACTAACCCAGCATGTGATTTTCAGAAGTTATAGCAAGAACATGTGTTGAGGAGGAGGGGAAAGGGAGAGGCTTCCTTCCTTCACTGCAAATCACCAGGGAGTGAAGAACCGAACGTCATGAGCAGAGGAAGAGGGGTGGAGGGGGGAGAAAGAGAGACAAAAGAGAGGAGAAGAGAAAGAAGGGGAGATGTGGAAACTGAGGTCGGGGAAAAAGGAGATGTGAGAAAGACAAAATCAGAAAACGAGAAGGAAAAAAGAAGAAAATAAGGCGACAAGAGGTGTTGGATGAGAGCGAGGGTGTTTTAACACTTGGGTCATTTCTTCCAAATCTTTCCCCAGTGCAGGCCAGAAAGCAGTGTACAGCTTAACTCATGATATTCACAAGACCTAGCTGCTTGGATTCAATCAGGAGTAACAGACCAAAAAAGAAATCAAACAGGAAACCACAGCTTTACAGTGTTTTACCATATAGTCATAACGCATTAACAGGATATAGCTGAAACTTAATGATCTTTCAGTACATGACAATCCCAATCACCTGCTCTTTAAAAAGGAGCATTAATGCACATCACAACATCATTATATATTCCATAACACAGCCCAGATAGATCATTATTACAGCCTCAAATTCCAATAAATGTTTGCTGCTTCTTAATCTTAAGTTTGCTACTAAACAGTTTGGGTGTCACTTTAAATGCTGACAGGAACCATAAAAATGTCCAAATCTGTTTTTGTGTGGAGTCCCTCATCGCTTCCTGTACCTCAGTGCCTTAAGGCTTTCCCATAAGAAATGTGAACCAAAGTGAAATGTTTAGTTTTGTGGCTCACAGACAAAACAACAGCATAGCACAGAGAACAGATAGCGTGAAAAGATTATTATTATTAAGCATGAAGAAGTAGCATGTAGTTCCCACGCTGAACACTGTCCCTCTGAAGGTCAAGTTTATGTACTGTAGTTTTATCATTTGCTCTGCGTAGCTTCACTTAGTATTTAACCTTAATTATAATTCGGATTATTTGAAACACAAAATGTCTAAAAACTGATATAATAAGCCCCAAACTGACTGTGAAAATAAGGAATCATAACAGGGATTTTTTTACTATTTTCTGACAATTTAATTAATTGACAACACAATCAATTAATGCAGCAGTTCTCAACTCTGGTCCTCGAGGCACACTGTCCTGCTTGTTTCCCAACTGCCCTACCTACAGCTGATTACCTGTATCAGGTTTGTTCTCTCAATCAGGGGCTGTATGCGGTTAGTTGGAAATCAAGCAGGACAGTGAGGATCAGGGATGGGAACCACTGGATTAACGGACAAAATAAACAACAGATTAATTAATCTTAGAACAAGCCTGATTTAGAGCCCTAGTGACAATTTACATGGATGTTCACAACTTCTACACATTCACAAACGCTGTAATATGTCAGTGATGTTGATCTTTCCATAAAGCGCCAAGACTGGTTATTGTCTTTCTTACCAAATTTAATTTATTACTAATAACCGAATAATACCTTTGATACTGAAAAATATTTATGTTTCATTTCATATGCTTCATTTTGTCTTTATCTTTCATTGTGTTTTGTCAGTCAGTAGTAAGCGAGGATTAGATTAACACCCAGTCATCATAGAGGATACAAGACAATAAATGGGTTGATGGGTAGTAAAACGTCATGCTTTGGTTTTCAGAGTCACCTACAGGGGATTTTAGTCTGATGTGTCAGCACACTACACCACCATGATGGAAGAAGTATTTCAAGCATGTCAGAGAATATTTAAAGAAGCTGTTCAGGGAGGAGTTAATGCCTTACTAAGACATTTTGTCTACTGCTTTGTCACCAGTCGCTAAACTACAACCATGGTTTCTCTGATTCAGTAGTCATGTGATGAATAGTTTGTTTTATTCTACATCCGGTGGTTATGTTCACTTTTGACTGCAGGTGTGAAACACCCCTGATGACGTCAAACTCTGCAGTACCCTCTGTCACAGGAACTGAGAATTAAACTTTGAGGTTGTGTGCAAAACATGGAAGGAATCCCCAAATAACCCATCAAACCATGAGAAAGAAACCAAGACGAGTTTGTCTATGGCTGGAATGATGAGCGCAGCGACAGAGAAAGGTTTACTTTATATTATATAATACTTCATCAAAAAACTTTAGGTTGTGGAGTGTTGGATGGAGAAAACCAAAGGTCAACACCTTACACTTCACAAGCAGTCACATTTTGCGACCAAAATGAACCATTACACTGGGATTTTTAGAAAATATATATTTCTGTAACTTTATAGAAAAAAAACACGAATGGAGAAAGTGATCAGATGCTGAAATGATAATAAAAATAACTGCAGTGACTCTTATATTGATAACTGGGCTATTGATCAAGAAAACATTTAATGGAAACAACGGTGAAAACTGTGAGCCCTTGGACAGAGTCAAAATCTTGAGCTTTCCTGTTTATATCCTCAACTATATGCTAAGCGATGACATTTGAGGAGGGGAAAAGGCCCACTTGTTGACTCACAAACAAAGTTTGCACTGGACTAATAAGTTCTTGACTGTGAATAAACGTAAATCCCTTCAGGTTGCACTGAGATGTGACAGGCTTCTGTCCTCTGGTCAGTTTCTGATTACAAAACCAAGCGGATCTCTTTCGGTTCAGATGAACTCCTGACAAACTTGTTGCTAAATACATAAAGTCACATCAGACAGTTATTTTACTGCCCTGCAGCAACACTGTAGCTTCAAAAACAACCCTTTGATAAGACAAAGTAGCGTGAGGAAACTGCCTGTTTCACTAGTTTGACTAACGCAGCCGGATAAATTTAGTAACGGGGGTATAGTGATGCAAGAGCGACTGGATTAATTTAACAGATTCATACGCAGCGCTTCGTTTGTGACTGGCTGTGTTTAAGTTTCTATAAGTTATCGGACGGACATGTTAAAGAAAAACAGCTAAAAGGAGCAGACTTCCTGAATGAAGATAGCGGAATGTGTGTGTGAGGAGGGAGGGAGCCCGCATATTGCGCACACACACACACAGAGACACACACACACACACTCACCGCTCGCTGTCTGAGACACGGCAGACACAGCAGTCTGACCCATATTCTGCTTCTCCGGAGCGCCGGGCCGGACCGGGCCCCCAAACCCGCGATCACGGACTTCTACCACCGCTTAAATCCCGTGCGCGGCCGCTGAGTGAGTTCATTTCACAAAACTTTGAGACCGTGATGGCTGAGTGGCTGGAAACTTGCTTCACTCACTGACTGGGTCGCTACTACGTCGCAACTTCCCCTCCCACCGCCTTCTCCGCCTGTGAGCAGCTGAAGAATGCCTCTCATTCCTCATGCAGATTAGAGGCGCTGCTGGGGTCAAGGGTGAAGGGGTCTGACACCGGCAGCCTCTGGTTTACACTGACCGAGACACTAAGTAATGGACGGGGAGGGCGGGAGAGTTGAAACCAGTGAAAACACACTCGCTGAGCTGTGAGCAGGCGTGATGAATGATATACATATGAAAAAAAACCCATATGTAACTTTTGCTTTTATATATCTATATATCTATCTATCTATACATACATATATATATATAGATATATATATATATATAGATATATATATATATAATAATGTGTTAATCACTTTAATGTTGGGGCTGGTTATGGTGAAGCTTATTTTAGTGCCTGTTTCCACATATTTGTTGCTATGATTAACACATCTCATGACTTATCACTATAATTTTAAATGCTTTGCATATTGCTGGGTAACCTAACAATATAAAAAAATATTATTATTATATTA
>OMLM01002011.1:8827-20016 GCA_900302695.1 Helostoma temminkii | reverse complement strand
GTAACTGAATGAGGCAGGTGACACTAAAGTTACATGGTCTTTAAGAAACCCCCTGTGCAGCTGATCATGATTGTTGAAGCAGATGTGATTTTTCCACTGCAGTGAATGGACAACGGTATAAACTAAGGAAAAAAAAGCAGATATATAAGCAATTGAGCACTTACTCACTGAGAATTCTCTTGACATTTACCTGCTGTATTAGCAGATTGATGTGCAGCAATTGCTTCTCTAAGACCTTTGCTCATGTCTTTCCCTCTTGTCATTGTGTTAACACACCTGAATGCTCCAGACCAGCAAACATATAAAGCTTCTGTCTTTATAAAGTGTGCACACCTGCTGATGTTTAGTTAGTCCAGTGGCATTGGGCAGTCAGATAATTATATTTTAGTGTCTTTTAAGGACAATAGTCCATGATTTTTGCAAATGAATGTTGACATTGTGGCTAGCAGCCAAACACATAAACCCACCTCTTCAGTCCCTTTGTGCTGTTTGTGCCCAAGCTTGCTGCCATATCAACAATACTAGTGAAGTGTAAAGTAACAAAAGCTGCCTGTGACTGAACTAGGGCTCACAGGGTTCTGCAGAGTTAAATGCCACCACATTTTGCTACTATGTCACTACAGTCTCTAGCTGCTATAGGTTTCATCACAACACCAAGTCAGCTCAGTGTCTAGATCAGGGGTCTCAAACTCAAGTCCTTGAGGGCCACAGCCCTGCTTGTTTTACAACTATCCCTGCCTTACCCTCTGCTGATTACCTGGATCAGGTGTGTTCAGCCAATCAGAAGCTGTAAGTGTAGGGATGGTTGGAAAACAAGCAGGGCTGTGGCCCTCAGGGACTTGAGTTTGAGACCCCAGGTCTAGAGCAATCCCGCCTAGCATGTGCTAGTGTCATTCCATACTGTTCCTTGGACGTCAGTCTGTTGTCAGTTATCGCTATTTAAACAAGAAAAACTTTTTCCTGAGCTCACAGTTTGCACTGAGAGCTAGAGGTATGTATGGGCAGCACATTAGAACAGTTGATTATACTTACAGTTATGGTGGCATGTTTTACTACCCTGTTGAAACCTTATGATCTTTTCCCTGCAGAAACGAACGGGTTGAAGAAGAGTCCCAGAAAGACTCTTAAGGCCAGCACTGGCAAACAGGGTGATCCCAAATCTAGACTGGTGGAGACGGGCACCCAGACCTCGCCTGGACTCGTCCAGAAATCCAGAGGCAGACCCAAGAAAACCAGCTCCTAAACACACACTCCTGTCTATTCTGTTATTCACCTTCCCCCCGTGCTTCTTAAAAATCTCTTTTTTTAGTTTTATACTGTGTGATGTTCTGTCTGTTACGCACTCATAGATGATCTTCGATTGTATTTGGTAAAGCCAGATCCACTGTAATAAAGAGGAAATGAAATTGTCCATCCTGTGTTTTTAATGAACTGTTTCAGAATGTGATGGAAAGAAAACATTGATTCAGCGTGTTGCCATGACATTGATATTTGTAAAGTAAATCCAGTTATTATAGTCATCACAAAATCATCTTAGAAACAGGAGTGTGAACGGCTGAAGGACTCAAAGAGAAAGACAGAAGTAATGAAAGCTTTTCTGGAGTAAGGAGTGGATCCCAGTTCTTGAGCCAGGACTTTTATCACGTTTAACACAAGTCATTCCCCAGCAGAAACCCTGGATCATTACTCCTCTAGGTGTCAAGTCTGCCTCATATTCTATTTTAATATTTGTTTTTTTGGTAGCATTACATCTGAATGTTGGTAATTAATTTTTAAATACATTCAGTATTTATAATAGGTCATTATAATGACTTAATGAATGAACAAGATGATTATGAATCTATTTAGGGCCTGATCTTTACAGGTTTTTCCAGAAGTGATGTGGATTATTAGCACATTTCCTGGTGAATAAGCTCAACAGACATTTTAATAATGGTTTTCAACTGATTCATAAAGTGTTAATAAATTGTTAGCTATTAAGACGTCCATCAGGAACAGAATACATTTGGTGAGTGTCCAGCAGTGGCCACTCTGAATAAAGGTAACATGTTAAGCATAGCCAAATGACTGATAACTGCAGGGCTTTTTCCTGGTGAGGAAACACTAACAGCAGCTGTGATGCATTTAGCTGCATTTAGCACATATTTAAGAGGAGACAGGAAGATAATCACACTTTGTGAATAGGCTCGTTCAAACCCGAATCACTAGCCTGCACTTTAGCGTGCAGCTCTGCCCTCCTGTCCATCTCTGTCCTGCTGCTGAAATATCACATTTTTTGACAGAAATTGTTGTCAAACCAACAGAGCTCCATTTCTGTCACAGTGAGTGTGCAGGAGAACATTTCACACATGAGAAGCTGCTGACACGCTGTCCATTTCCCCTCCATCCAACCCTGTTCTCAAACTTATGGACCATCCCCACTGGGACCCCCCACCTTCCTCATTAATTCTCAACAGGCTCCCCCTCTCCCGCTTCCCTTCCTCCTACATGGAGGAAGACATCTCTGCTAATCTTAGTGTTGTGAGGGCCCTCAGGGGCCCCTGTGGCGACTGGTGGCTTGCCATCGATTGTTTCAGCCGCTTCAAGAGTAAAGAGCCCCTCCACCTCTTAGACACTGACCTTGGGGGCGACAGCCATGGTCCCACAGTAGGTGGCAGTGGTACATAATGATAGCAAATGGATGTAGATGGGTGTGGAGGTTGCTGGAGAGATGTGAGGGGGTGGTTGTAGCACTTAACACAACACCACCATGTTTTTGCTTGCAGAGAGAGGTGCACATTTTTACCTTGGCCAGCATTTTTTTTTTATTTAGCACGGATGTGTAACCACTGGACGGCCTGGCAGGCTGCTGTTGCCCGTGTATTTGCTGTGGTCGGCCTCCGATTGGCGAGCCGGCGGAGCGTGAAAGCCTCGCAGCAGTGGCCTAACTATCCCTCTCATGATACGGATGCCAAACCCCCCCAGGACCACACGCCAATAACTCGATAACAGTTTCCCCAACCAGTGGGTTTCCTGTGTTTGTGACAATTGTCACTATTTTGTGGGGTGGATGTGGAGGGGATCCAAAGCGTTTAAACTGAAGGGTGAGGTACACATGGGTCAGGCTTCGCGCAGGCCTAAAAATTCAACATACAGTAAAAAGTATATTTTTTGACATTTTCTTTTTATCTCTTCATTTTCTTTTTTTTCTCTAATTACCATAAGGGAGGGGTCGAATGGGTGTTTGCACCACCACTTTTCAAACTACGGTGGTGACACCCCAGCACTTTTAGAAAGCATGCAAACTGTTGAGCTTCTTTTTTCTAACCCTTCTTTACTATCTTCTGAGAGTGTGGTTGTTAGGCCGCTATGTAGCATGCGATTACCGCAAACATGGCTGGATTACTTCCTGAGTAGGTTGTTGTTAAAATAATACAGAAAAGTCAAAATCTCTAAACCTGGAAATAAAGTTCTGGGGGAAAAAAAGTTTAGAATTTAAACAACGTAAAGGAGAAACTGTCCATTAAAGAAAGTGTGGGCGTTTGGAAGAGATGCAGATCTACAACAACTCTGACACGCTGCATTGTGCTCAGAATTTGCCTGAACATCTGCTGGGGTGTGTCCTGCCTTGCAACCCATCAACCATCCAACTGGTGTTCTCTTTTCCTTTTGTTTGTTCTTTAGTTGTTTTTGAGTTGATGCGCAGGATATGTGGGTGTAGCAAGTCACTGAGTGAGTCCACGCATCCTCACTGTCATTTTCTGTACCTGCTGCAGTTCCTATCCAATCCCCCTGTTTAGATCACACACCAGAGATAGCATATGCATTAATTATGTGTGTATTTTCACTAAGGTGAAGCCTGTTTATTCTGCAAAAGAAAGTGAAATGAAAAGTCTTGATGGCGCCTTGCCTCCCTAACTCTGTGTTTGCAGTTGTGACAGAATGTAAACTGGGGAACATAGTGGAGCATTTAGCAGCTACAGGCGTTGGTAGAGACCAAACCAGAGATACCGCTGGATCAGACATCAGGCAACAGCTGGCTTTACACATTCAACATAACAACTAGACTACTAATAAAGACCATGATACTGTATGTCAAAAATGTCCCAGATGGTCATTTAGGAGCAGAAAGCAGATGCACTTGTAAAAGAAAAATCTACACACTGTGACATTCTGTCGTTCATTCTGTCTGAAGTATGTAAAAATGCAATGTGGGAGGCAGATTAACAGCATTTGCTTCCCTGATGAAATTGCTATAATCGTCATTGCATAGAAAATATAGCCTGAAGTTGAGTCTGTGTCATCAAGGTTAGAGGATTACAACTTGTTACAATTTCTTAGGAATAAAATATGTAACTTTTTCAACCTTCATACACTGCTGTGAAATAATAACGTTTTTGTGTATGAAGTATTTGCCACCTTCCTGATATTTTTTTTATTAAGGGACAAAAATGCTGGCTGGCCCTGTGTGAAAAAGTAATTGCCCTCTAAAACTCATAGCTGGTTGTTCGTCCTTGGAAGCAACAAGTACAATGAAGCTGTTGTGATAACTGACAGTGAGTCTGTCTCTTCCTTTAAGAAATATCTGAATTCAGCTCCACTGGAGGTTTCTGAGCCTGTCTAAAGTCATGCCACAGCATCTCAAGCATCTCAATCAGGTTTAAGTCCAGACTTTGACTGGACCGCTCCAGATCTTTCATTAATTAATTTGTAATTTTGAGCTGTTCGAAGGTGGACTTGCTGGTGTGTGGTGTGCTGGCACAGAACCATTTCAAAATGGTGGGGGCAGCTTCTATGATCATTTCTCACTGGTTGTGATTCTGTTATGTTCTGATATTGTGCATTTCACCTCAACGAGAAATGTTGTCAGGTTTTAATATTGTGCGAACTTCTTCTGGTATTTGTTACATAAAAACAGAATTTGTTTCAAACTGAAAAGTACAGAATAGGCTTCACTATTTAAGCTGCCATTTAAAATCATTAGTTAAGCTCATAAACATGACACCAGATCACAGAAGAGACTGGCTTTGAAAGTTCCTCACTGGGGAAGACTGGTTTCCAGTAACGTCAGGATGTTTTTCTGCCCTGAGAAATGTCTGCAGGTACTCACCCTACAAAATCTAAACATTTTGAAGAAAGAATACATGTATTTTGGTGTTTTTGTTATGACAGAGAATTGGCTATAAAAAGGTAAAGAAAAAAGTCATTTTTCTTTTCATTGTCTTTTAATCGAAATCATATGGACTTGTCTGTCTTGCCGTTATGAATAATGTGCTGTGTCAGTGGCCTCCTGTGTCTTCTCCCTTCATTCCCTGGCTCAATTGTCACAGCTCAGACACTAAATCTGCATTTCACCCTCCGCCTTTGTCTGAAAAAAAGTAACAGTCAAACTCTGTGTTACACCCACCTTCCACCCAAAAAAAGTACAATAACAGCTCTTCAGCAGTTGCAATCATCCACACCTACCTCCTCCTGAAACTCCTGGATGAAAAGAAGCAATGGAAATTTCACTCTGTTTGTGCTGTAATTTAGCCCTCCCTCTGCCTCCTCTCCCGAAAGACAAAAACACTGAAAAGTATGCACACCGGTTCCAGGTGTGTGTGTATGTGTGTGTTTTGGGGGGTGGTGTGTGGCTGAAGTTACGGTACATTTGCCATTCTAGTTGTGTGTAAATATTAGAAAGCAGCGGGTTCCTGGCGTGAGGAGAAGCCAGCCAAAGCGGCGGCACTAAGACAGGCGTCCTTATCAGTATTGTGTTCAGACTCCGGTGTGCTCCTGCTGTTTGTAATCTGCAGCCGCCGCTGTGAGCAAAACTGGACAGGCATTTATTGTCCCAGCAGGAGGATGCTTGACAAGAGAATGTTAAACACTCCGCTACCTGCTATTTTCAAAAGACGATAGCAGACATGATAAAATGTACACACACATTTAATTGTATCTGTGGTTTTTTTAGTGCACCTAGAAGAGAGAGCAAAATGGGAACTTGTGGAAAAGAGTTTCCTGTTTCTTTCACTGTTGCTTCCTCTCCTCATGAATACAAGTGTGTGTCTTAATCTCCATTGATGACATAATGGAGGTAGAAAGTGTCAGTATTGTCCATTAAGTTCTTGGGGTAATGGAGACTTTCAAGAGAAGCAGAGGGAGCTTTCTTGTGACTTCTGGCTGGCAGAGGCACAGAGGACATCAAGAAGACATTTTGATCAGCATTCAGTCCTAACCACACACACTCAGTGTGGTAATAGAATACAGTAAACTACAGTAGCCTGTGGAGGTAGATGCCACAAACAACCAAATTAGTTCCGGTGACAAAATTTTTAACAGGTCAGATGCTGTAAAACACAGAAACTCTAGAAGAAGAACAGCATCTGCCATTTGAAAAATAGTTTCAGTGAAAGCAATATATGGCAGTGGGCAGTGTTCAAAGAGCAGCAACACAACATGAAACCAAATAAAAACATTTTTAACAACTATAAACTCACAAACATCACAGGAATGTACAGGTCACTTCCATGTGACAGTATTTTGTCCACCCTCGCTACTAAGAGGCCTGTTAGTGTCAGGTTGGAACCATGCGGGTTAGCTGACTAAAGCTGTTTTCAGAAATGGACTAGAACTCTGAACTTCTCTAGACATTACCTGAAGAAGCTGTATGTGAGAATGCAAATGTTTTGAGAGTCCAGAGAATTCACAGAGACGTGATGTTGATGTTTCCTTTCAGAAATGTCTGCCTTATTTTCTAGTGTTGTACAGCACTTCTCCTTCATAACTCATGTGACTGCAGATTCCTTCAAAAATCACTGTAGTTATTAAAGGTTATTGAATTTAAAGGGGAAAAGATCACTGTCAAACAGAAGTTATGTCGCCAACATAGTAATAAGAAATAAGAATTCCATCCTTGAGTAAACTATCACTAAAGTGACTGCTCCCCATTACCCACCTCACCCCCAACAATAGTTCCCAGCACCCAGGCTGAAGCCCTGACCCAGCCTCTACAGCCTGATCATGGATGGATTTGTGTTGGCGTATAGGATGGGATGGTAAAATGACGCTGGTAGCGGGGACATTCCTCTGCTCTGAATTGCCTGTGTGAGTAATGGGTCTTAAATTGGGTCACAGCGACTAATGGATGCCATGCTGGGAGTGCCATTAAGGGGAAATAAACCTATGTGGACATATTTATTAAGCAATTTGCACCTCGGGCCATGGAACATCTATTAGAGGCTAATCGAGAGCTTGTTTTCTGCACTGTATGAATACGCTTCTTCTGGTTTCGCTGAATATCACACTGTCTGATTTCTTCCTACTGAGGTTCAGTCATACAGTAAGTGAGCGTTCAGACTGTGAGTCCATCCTACTGTCCCTAACTCTGGTTTCAGTGCTCTGTGTAGAGACTTGAGAAGCTTGGGTACGAACAAATCAGGCCTCCTAAAACTTTCCAACTAAGCTTCAGCGTTACAATAAATCATTTACAAAATTCCAAAACGAAAATACCGAAAGTAAATTTTATTTATTTGCACCAGTAAACACTGAATGAAACTACTGCATCCATTGGCTGTAGGTTCAAAGTTTTGACACTCGTCTACAGATCGGTCAGCTCCTGACAATGAGAATGAGAATAGCTACTTTATTGTCATTCGAAAACAAACACCAGTTAGTGCACACTGAGAACAACATATTGGTGCACTGACTTGCTGTTGGTCTTACATTAAATATAAAAAACTTTCATGAACACCCTCATCCGGGTCCACAGGCCCTCTCTCCTATAGGGCTCTGCCAAGGAATGGTGTCTGGTGGCCCCAGGTAGTATCAATGAACAGCTCTGAGCTGTTTCTGAGTGGTAATCCGCCAACTGTGATTAGTGAATTGAAGCCTAACTCTGCACTTTGCGCAGCCTCATACCCAGCTGAACACAGAACTTCTCTGCACTTCTTTAAGTTGCTTTGGTGAAAAGCAGGGACTAAAGTGAGGGACTAAAGTATAGTTTTGTGTCATTTTGGTTTAGTTTGTGAGTTTTGTTAGAGATGTTTAAAACAATGAGAGAAGATGTAAATTAGTCTTCAAAAGTCAAGAAAACTGGTAAACCCCCATTGACTTAGCTAGTGTGGCTAATACAAAGGTGTAACCTATGGTCACGATGACTAGAACTACATGAGTAAAACCAAGGTTGGAAAACAACCTTTGTATTCTCTCTAACACTTCAGACACACAGACAGCTTGTGTGGCATTGAGGTGGGGCTGTCAGTCCTGGGGGAGACCGATTTGTTCCCCTGGATGTCTGGAAGTAGCGGCAGGGTCCCACTGGTAGACTGGCCCCAGGCAGCGTTCTCTCTGACTGAGGCTGGAGTGTTGTAGCTGGGAGGAGGAGGTGTCCTGCTGATTCCACAGGGAGGTCATGCTCATTCAGCGAACACCAAGGGCCGGTGGGGAGCCTCTGGCAATGTCCCACCCCAAGGCCACAAAACAATGTTGTGGTGAAAGTCTCTCAGTTCAGCTACAAGAGAGTTGTGGTCAGCTGGAGAGCAGATCCTGCTAGAACCTTTCTTTTGTCCTCAGACTGAGCCATACGTCAGGAAATTTCCTTTGTGCTTCTCTCAAATGTCTTTGTTATAATAAATTGTGAAGAGGAGTGAATGGTTTGTGGAGCTATATTTCCAGCTGGCCCAAGAGCTAAAACCACCAACCTTTTGCTGACAGGCCTTGATGAATCCAAACAAACCATTTTTGGTGGCACGTTGTGTTCTATTGGTTCAGAGCGAGACGACTTAGACGCTGTGTGAAAAGACTTCTCTCCTTGAAGAATATATTAAACATTACCTTATGATCTTTGATTCATATTGCTTTCAAATGATTCACTATTATAGTTGTGCACACTATCATAAGAAGATATGAGAGTGGATCTTTGCCTTATTACTTCACACTACTGCATATTTCACGTTTGCATGGAGATAAACAACAGCAACTAGAGAGGAAGCTTTCAAATCTGGATGAAAACTGTATCAACTGCTTTCGCTCTCTGCCCTCGATGCAAACGCTCGCTTCATCCCACTTTCCATTTAAACTGGTAGCTACGCACTCAGATGCCACTGATAGGCGATAATTAAAAGAGCGAGTCTGGTTCTTTGCCCTGTAAACCAGCTCTCCTGGGCCCGATACTACATGGAAATTCAGCTCTGAGGGTCCACTTTCAGATGTCTGTCTGGAAAACACGCCTGCTCGCAGCCCTCACTCTGCTTGTGTGTGTGTGTGTGTGTACATGTTAGCACTGGATTTGGGGAATACATTTGATGAATGTTTTAACCTCAATATTTTCCCCCACAAATGTAGGCATATCTCTATGTATGATCTGTGTTTGTGATGTGGGCCTGATATTCGTGATTTATTTATTTGAGGAGACGAAGAAGAAGAAGAAAAACATCCAGGCATTCATCTGGGAAATTTAGTTTGACACTCAGTGTTTTGTGGCTTCAAAAACATAAAATTTTACAATTGTTTTAAAGACACTTACCAAATATTTAAGTTTAAATATAAGAAACTGATAAATTATCATAACGTCACTATAAAGCAGATAAACTCGTTCTAATGATGTATATCCTCATATGTTGTGCTTTAAACTGTGTGTGTGGCTTTGTGAAATGGGCTGCGGGTGTGCTGTTTTGATTGGTGGACTAAGTGTCATAGAGTGTGTAGGTTTTCTAGCAGCTGATTGGTTACAGCTCCTCCTAGTTTCAGCCAGCAAGCATGCAGTGTTGGGTTTCGTCATTCATCACATTGTAAACTGTATCAACTCTATATCCCAACACTCTGGAGATAGTGAGTTGTGTTTGTTGTTTAGCAGGATCTATGCTGAAGCCAGACTTTATTTAAAGATTAATATGGGTAATAAACTGGGAAGAGGAAAGTCCATTCATGTTGCAGAGGTTTACCCCGAGCATACACCTGTTCCTTTATTACAATAAAATTATCATTTTTTTATGTACATCTCACTCTGATGTAAAATAAATGATGAAGGAATAAAATTACAGTTTTTACAAACCTTTCAAGAGATAATGCTAATGTGATGGGGGAGGGACAACACTGACAGTTTTCAATCTAGGCAAAAATTATATATATAAAATAAGAGTTTAAGCTTCTGAATAAAAGTCCCAACCTTTTCAGTACAGACTTCCCTCTTCTTGTTACTTTGCTTCCAGTACAACTCAACAACTAAACATTTCAAATGACAAATTTATACCAAAAGAAAAAAATAATCTTTGTTTTTAATAGAACAAGGAAGGTGCTTCTTAAAAGCAAGCATGTCTCCGACCTTACAGTAAGCAAAACCTCTTTCAGTGTTCACATGACATAAAGTGGTGTTGTGCAGGGATAGCTGGGAAATTAGTAGTTAAAAATTTGTGTTTTTACTTTGCAGCCTCTGTCCTCAAGTCAACAGTCCTGTTTGTTTTTCAGCTATTTATTTCCTTACCCAGGATTACCTGGATCAGGTGTGTTCATCCAATCAAAAGGTGTAACTTTTAAAAAAGGTTGGAAAACCTCTCGAGGGCCAGAGTTAGCCACCCCTGGTCTAGTGCCCACACACTCTTAGCTCAGTTATTGGGCCCCACCTGAAAAAATGTGTTTGTTTAGCTAAATCACTGTGTCTGTCTGTGGTTAATGCAGTTTTTAAGCTTATTTCAGAAAAGATCATAATCATCTAAAAAGACTGAATCACCAGCTCTTTATCTCTTCCCTTTCCTGTTGCCTTCACATGCTCTCTCTTCCCATGGTGGATGGACTGATGAAGCCGGGAGGAGGAAGCTGACCCCTCTAGGCTCAGGTTTCTCTCCTCCCTCCTCCTACCACAACCCTGCAGCCTTGCCTCACCCCTGTGCCCTCTCTCACCATTATGTCCTCCACCTTGCTCGCCCTGCCCACCAGATTGGTGTTGCACAGGAATGGCAGACAGAGAGAGAGGATGTGACTGGCCCCCTTCCATCTGTCGCAACTCCAGGATCAAATAATAGGATTCTGTCTGAGAATAGAAGATAATTGCAGTCTGTATTCTGCTCCCTAAATGTATGATATTAACCCCTCGCTCTCCGCTCACCCTGCAGTAAGGGGCAGATGGTTCTGTGTTTTGATATCCGAGCCAGGGAGAGGGGTGTCAGGGATCAAGTTGAAGTTCAAATCTAAAGGAGTGCTGTTTCTATCCTTCCTTTAACCCCACCCCCCCA
>OMLM01002009.1:8234-25624 GCA_900302695.1 Helostoma temminkii | reverse complement strand
ACCGGGTCTGTTTCTTCTGTGAGACTTATCTCTACCCGACCTGTACAGCCTATCTGATTTGTTCTGTGCATGTTAAGGCAAAATTTGTGGAATAATCTTGCCTTGAGAATGAGAATGCAGCCACAACAGTGAAAACAAAAATACTGGTTAAATGCTGAATAGCTTTATATAATGTTTGCACCTGTGATTATAAATGCTTTTATTATTTAAAAACATTTTATTTACCCCCACAGTGTCATCCTGCACGTGATGGCCTGCGGGGAAAGTGCTGGTGTGTGGATCAGAAGACGGGCATGAGGCTGCCGGGGCCGCTGGAGCTGCGAGGGGATCTGGACTGCCACCAGTTAATGACTGCCACACTGAGGGATTGAGGAGTTCGGAGTGGCAGTGGGGGTGCAGAACCAGCTGAATTCTACTGGTGCTTATTAGTAGAAATACATGAGGAAAGGACTCTAACGCCTCACTTCACCTGAAGCTAATGGTACTTGAGCTTGCACAACAAAAAAGGAAACCATTGAATTGTGTTCTTTTGCTATTTTGTTTCTGTGTCTGGGAGTATGTGAGTCTTTGGAGCACTTGTGTCTACCATGTGAACTGACCGATCTTTAGACACATGTGCTTTACAACAGGTGGCCAAAAAAAAAAAAAAAAAAAAAAAAAAAGTTCCAAGGATTACAGCTGCCACTGTGATCTTTGTTAGAAAGCAAAATGTGTTGTTTTCTCTAGTCAAACTTCAGTGTAGTATTTTTGAAAAGTGACAAGAAAGTGCTTCAACCCTACCGGATAATAATCAGACCTGATCTGTTTTATTATTTCTGGAACGATATATCAGTTGGAATTACTGCTTCGGGACAATCCAGAAAGATTAGATAGTTTTTCACGCAATATGTACAATTCAGTGAAATGTGTGGTTTTAACCCCACCTGTATGGTGCGTAGATTCAAATGCATTTGCAAACACAGAGTGTAGTTCAGCGACAACACAAGAGCAGCAATAAAACATGGGTGCAACAGATAAAATGAAATAAGAAACAGATGTCAAAGGAATACAACAACCCCCTGGCTCGAGTTACCAAATGATAAGACATAGCTTTTCGCAACATGGACACCAAAGTGAAAAGCGACATTTGTCTAAAAAAGCTTTACCCCTGAGAGCTCAGAATAGATTTGCTTCATCTCCCCGAGGTTAACTGCATCTCCTTCTCTTTGCCTATGAGCTCTCTCTAGAATTGTGAGCCAGAAGTACTGGCAGCATAGCTGGGCTAGAATCTCTGTACACCGCTGATAGGATAATCTAATTTCTCCAGCTAGTGCTAAGATGCCAGCGTGACTCTCAAGTTTGTATTATTTTGCTTCAACATAAAGGATTTCTCTCCAGACAGACTGCTTGGCAGATCTTTGGTGGTGCTATATACTGAATGTGCCAAAAAAAACAAAAACAAAAAATGGCTTCTGCACTTTTTTGGGAATTTGTTTAGGACTGTAGTAATAGAAGACTGTGATTTTCAGAAAGTGGCGCAGATAGCATCAGCAAGTGCGAGGATCACCTGAAAGGCTTTTCACGTGTGTTATCATGTTATCCCATTTAAAGTTACATCCAACATTACAATACTACAGTTAACTGGCTAAATGCTTCACCGGCCAGTAAACTGCTGCTGTGACGTGTTTGAAATATACAAGCGTAGCGTGATACCACTTAATGATTAAGTTGCAACTTCTAGCTAACATGAGGCTATAAATGGAGGAGTCTGGTGTAGCAGCAAAGATAATATGATCTTGTGGAAACACAGATTTCCTAAATGTTAATGTTACAATACTAGTTATCAGTTTCATATCACCAGTAGGGCACCAATAATTACAGCAGTATACTACCAGTGCAGTGACACAGCTACTCATCAGATATTTTATATGCTGTAGGCGAGGCTGGTAATATTCATTCTATGGCTAAATGATTGTACTGGGGGTGTGCGTTTTTAGTTCAGGGCAGAGCAGCAGGTTTAAGCTAAAGCTGGTGTTTGTCATCATCAGATACAGATACAGACAGCCTGCTGATCTGTTCTATGGGACACTTTGTTATTACTGACACCAGAAAAGATTAATCTTATGTGGATGGATGATTATTGGTGCTGGAGTCACTCTGGTTAGTTTGTGCCAGGGCTCAAGTTCACTAGAGATGAAAGGGGCAGTGAGTGTAAAGTCCACAGAGAGAGAGTCACGTCACACAGGACAGCACTAATGTCAACTTAACACAACACAGGTGTGTAGATAAAAAAGAAAAAAAAAAACAAAGCTACTACAATGCACAACGTACAACGGATAAGCTTTAAATATAACTATTTCAGCACAGCAGACCGAAGGGAGGTTCGTTCAGTTCCACAGAGAAATAAGAAAGGAGCCGTGAAAATATTATTATGGATAATGCCATTATGTCTAATATTTTTAAAATGCAGTCACACATATATAAACAGAATCGTAGAAAAAGGAAACACTTAGTTGTGCAAGGCAGTAGAATTATGATCTGTAATTCCTCCCATTCATCACAGCCCAACTAACAGTTGTTGTGTACCAGTTTATTCTTAAAATAAATCTGACAAATGTTGTCAATTATCAGCCTGAGGGTTTCTGTGATGAATCTTCAGTGCATTTTTACAAAGTCCACTAAACAAACAACTCTTACAGACTACGACAATCCAGCTGTAAGCCCAGGTTTTTTCTCTGTCGTAATTAAAATTCCGTTGTGATCAAAATTCCAAATTTCTGGTCGTCAGTGATTTCTGAATTTGCTGTAATAATACAACATACTGAGAGGAGTCACTGAATGATGCAGCTCGCTATAACGCAGACAGAAGATGCTTTTTGTGGAGAATCTTTCATACAGCTTAAAAACATCAAAAACCAAATGTCCTAAAACTTGTTCCAAAGACTACAAAGTATATTCTGAGTGTTACTAAAAATAATGAAACATGTTTCTCTGTTAAATATCTGTGAGAGAGATGGCAAATGGTTTTGGATTTGATTTTGTTAAGGCCTTCTAACTACATCAACTGTGTATTTAAGATATAGTATGTTGCTTGATCTATAACTTTGCTGTACTGAATTGTAATTGCATTTCTCAAGAACAGACTGTTCCTGTTTGCCTTTGATATTATCTGTTAATGTGTAGAAGATACGAAGTAATACTTGCATGCATTCAACTGGACTGATGTTGGCAACAGCTAAGATCTTGTGTATCTTGTCCAGAGCAGGACTGTTATACACAAACAGTGATCGAACAGAAATATAGAGTTTCAGCCGATGAAATAATAATCACTTACATTGTAAATGTTTACCTGATCAAAATGTACACGTTGTAATATGTCTATTAAAAGAATAGTAGAAACTACAGTGTTGCTGCTGTTTTCATTGGTAGCATTAGTACAATTAGTAGTAATACTGATTTTAGCTCACACCACTCAAAAACGAAACCTTGACCTAAATTTATAAAATTAAT
The DNA here is from genome assembly GCA_900302695.1 of Helostoma temminkii. Classification (NCBI taxonomy): domain Eukaryota; kingdom Metazoa; phylum Chordata; class Actinopteri; order Anabantiformes; family Helostomatidae; genus Helostoma; species Helostoma temminkii. The sequence goes on along the minus strand of OMLM01002009.1, from coordinate 22,135 downwards.
TAAACTCAATGTTTGTGTCAAGTTTGAACATTGATTAATATTAAATATTTGCTTTCAACACACAATTATTTTTGTGGATGATGGTTTATAAAGTTTATAAAGTGCTGATCACATCAAATTCTATTTCAATAAATGTTTACTAAAGTTCAGCTGAAAAGTAAAGGAGCTTCTGTGGCTAATTTTACTGTCAAATACATTTTGTTTAAATTCTACTATTTTATTTGCTGTCTGGGTTAAGTTCTATCCTGTTCTATCCTATCTAAATTAAAGATCAATATAAACACCCCAGCTTGTTATGCATTTATGTTTATTTTAGTGTGTCTATACGTATCTGATATTAATCAAAAAAAACACTATCTGCATAGCGTAGCTGTGGTAAAAGTAGTACTGTTATTGGGAAGCAGTAATATGTGGTGACCTCTTAATGATATATATGCGATCTGTTAGCAATGTGATGCAATTCCTAAACAGCCAAAGCACAGCAAGTGAAAAAAGAAACAAATTTGCAGGTGCATGATGATGGGCTGAGTTTCAGAGTGCATTTCCCATTTAGAAATTATGCGCATACTTAACACTCTGCCTGTTACTGGGCTAGAAGTGGAAAAGTTTTCAGTGAACTGTCAATATATGAAGCAATTTTGGGAAACACAAGTCATTGTGCTTCCCTAATTCAGCTGTGAATGCAGATTAGGCAGACTAGTTAAGGATAATACTCGAGGCATTCATCCAAGGACTGTAATGATACATCATAATAATCTGGCTGCAGAAGCTTCTAAAAATAGCTCCACTGTCCACCACCAGAGTAAACTTTCAAGTCTGCTTAGTTCCACTGCCTGAATCTATTTTGGAGAGCTCTACAGGCTTAAGAACTGGGTCTGAATCTGCTTTGCAAGGACGGCTTTATGGGTTTTCCCTGATTGATTCAAAATGTCACAGGCCCTGTTGTGCCCCTGTGTATCCACAATCCCACAGCTGTGTGTGAGAGGCCCCGTGTTAGTGTCTGTGTCAAGCCTGCACAGTAGCTTACAGGAGGCATGTGACCTCCATCTTACCTCCAGATGTACTCCATCGCAGGTGTCCGGCACCGAACAAGGTCCTGCCCACGCTTTGTGTGGAATCTGCTTGTTGTCACATCCGTAGTCACAGCTGGTCATTGCCCAGTGAATGAGGAGAAAAGATGAGACATGAGATCACACGTGTATTATACCGAGTGCAGGTCAAGCATAAATAAAATAAACTCTCAAGTGTGCAGTGCAAACAGAAAGACACGGGGTCACAATGAACACAGTCAATTAACAAATCCATAACAAGTTCTATTTGGGTTGAATGGTCAGAGATGCGGGCTAAATCCTACAGGATTTGGATTGTTATCTTTAGCAAACACACTATTACAACTGTTGACCTGGGCGGCTCTCAAACAATATGATAAAGAATGCAAAGTATTTCACTTCTAACAACAAGGGTGCAGTGAAGAGGGCAACCTTGATTTTCTCAAATGCTCAGTGGCCTGTGAAGCATCTCCGGTGTAACTTATGGTTTGATGACATAACAACTCATTCCGACTCTTCATCAAACTATAACTTGAGCGTATTACCTTGTAGGGATCAATAGGTGCAAGGTGTTGAGCATTTGCCCTTACATGGAACATTTAGGGCATAAGCTATTTGGCAGACAGGGTAACAATGGGAATCAATCTTTTCCTTCATACTCACTGGAGAGGTTACAGTGTTTTATGCACTATGACCATGTGGCTTATGAAGCCTGTTATGATGATGCACATCTACACCTTAAAGATGATGCTGTGTACAATGTGAACCGGTGTTGAATTGTTTTCCTCAGAATGGCTCTCCTGAAGGAGAAACGTGTTTCTAATCTTACATCAATAAGTGAGCGCTGCTGCTGCAGTGACAGTTGAGGGCGATGAGCATCAGCATCGAGACAAGGCACAGCCATAATGAGGAGAGGGTGGGGGTGCGATTCTGGAAGATTCTGCAGGAATGTTACGAGTGGACCCCATTTCATTCGTTTATCGTGGAGACTATTCCTCTGAGCTAGGTGGTAGCTGAGCCTTCCCTGTCAAAGCCACAACGTACACAGTGTGGTGGGGACTCAAGCTCTTAGGGTGAGTTTTTTGGGCATCAATATACCTTCCTGTCCATTTCAAAATAAATTAGAATTTGTATATCGATAGGTGCGCTGCTTGGTTTGCGCTGCATGCTAATAATATCTTTTAATGAGGGTAGCTAACGTTAGCTAAGCTACATAACCAGCTAGCTAGCCGTCAGCCTGCCGGTTAACTATTTAACTAGTTAGATTAAGTTAGCGTTAGCATAAGTTAGCATTTAATGCTACATTCATAACAATACAATAAAGCTGCGGTTAAAGTAATACCACGCACAATGCCAATGCCTGTCGTGGTACAGCTAATGTTAACCAAGCGTTAGCTAAGAAGAAATAACAAATGATAGTAGCTACACTATTTGCTACTAGCTAGCATGACTACACGCTAACGTTAGTTTGCTAGCTAAAATTCAGATCATTTATGGATCCCGCAGGGATGAATGCTAAATTAATGGTGGAAACCATCAATCCTAATGTCATCTGCCAGTTCAGTTTCACCCATGACTATATCCAAGTAACCAAAACTCCTTTGGCATTAAATACAACCTTATTACCCTAACCCTTGTTACTACTAATGCAGTTTATTGCGCTCACTTAAAACACGTCTTGCAACCAAAACGTTACCATTGTTATCAGATTGTGAGTAGTAACTACAGTCCCATTAAGCGAACGTCGATGCTAGAAAGCTTTAACAAACCCCGTTGTCGTAGTCATTATGGCTGTCTCTTTGTTTCGTGCTGTGTATGAACCACTGTTGTTGACAAAATTAACCCCGTCGATACATTATAAAATATTATCCTACTCTAAAATGTGTTCATTACAGAGCCAATGACTGGAATAGACTGATATCCACTGTTCACTTCACAAAGATGTCAAGTAAGGAGCTGGGAGTGTTTGGGCTAGTTGTCATATAAAGCACATTATAGGATACTATTAATCTGCATTTTTAAATACATGGGACCTGCTGTGTATTAAATCTGTGTGAAGCTATATAACTATTACATGTGCATTACAGTCACTAACAGAAATTCTAGTTTATTGTTGGTTTGATTAAATGTAGAAAGAAATTTGGTAGACTTGACTGAAAAATAGTGCGAACTGAAGTTTGCTGTTCCACACCCAATGATGATGATGATGATGTCTCTTTTGGACCTTTTCTTTCACAACAGAGAGGCCATCCTATGCCCCTCCCCCTCCTCCTGCTCCTACAACTGTAAGTATTCACTTTACCTCACATTAAGCTGATGTTGCTGGGTAGGATTTATTGTTTTTCAAAATATATTTTTAAAACAGATTGGCTTTTTTGTCAGTGACACAGACTGATGTGCTGATGCACCACTGCTTCTGAAAATTTCCTTATAGCCCCAGCATGAATGCAATGCCTTTTTTATTTGAGTTTTCGCAGCTTCTTTCATTGGTTTTCTTTTTTTTGTCTTGGGCTTTATCTTCTTCTTTTATATCATTTCTCATTCGTGTTTCTGTCTCATTTGTTTCCATCAGCAAATGCCCAACACTACCGGTTTTGTGGGGTACAACCCCTACAGCCATCTGGCCTACAACAACTACAGACTGGGAGGGAGCCAAAGCACCAACAGTCGGGTAACGGTATGAATATTAACATAGAAAATGCAGTGTTACGGAAAGTGCCAGGTAGACCCAAGGGGAGAAATTAAAACCAGTACCAGTTAACTTCGACACAGTGCTGAACAGTCATTTTGGTTAGTCAGTGTAAGACACTACAGAAACCTCTGTGAGTGCCATTAGCATTAGAGTTTCAAAAGCTGTGCTTTGTTCCGAGCAAACGAATTTTTGCATCTCCACTACTGAAAGAGCAGATGCTGCAGAATAGCTGGTATGAAAAGCCTAACTTGTTCAATCACTGAGACTGAAGCTGAAGTATGTGTCATCCTAAACTCCCTCTGCTGCCTCCATCGCAGTGCAGACTGGCTAAGAGTCTATCTGTGTGTATTGAAATACCACCTGCCTTTCAAAGTCTGCATTTCTGACAGCCATGTTAAGTAACCCATGCCATCAGTGTTGCCATGGCATTACAGACTCGCTGCTCGGCATGGCTCTGGCTGCTGAGCAGTAATTTAGTCGCTGCATGCTAGCTGTGGTTGGCTGACTGATAACAGCATTATGTCTCACGGTGGGGAGCAAATCTCAGCTTAAGTGAGAGTTTTTTTTGTTTTTTGTTTTTTTCCAGTCAGTGCTATTCCATTGTATTCTGTGGCGTTCCTGGCTTCATACTGTCATTAATTAAATCAAGTTAATTTAAGTGATAAGAAATAACTTAAGATAAGATGCATTTTATATTTTATTTTAAGCCAGATGTTTTTATCACAACGCGCACTGCATGTAGATTCATAAGCTGTGCTCAGCCTAGTTTAGACAGGGTGTTGAAATGGTTTCCTGATGACTGGGCAGTAGCCGTGCCTTAAGGTCGCTCTTTTTTTTCTTCACCAGAATTCGTCTGGAATAAATATCCCAAAGCCACCCAAACCTCCTGATAAGCCGCTGATGCCATATATGAGATATAGTCGTAAGGTAAGTACCCAGTGTGTACTTGCTGCCATTTGCATCACCATGTGCTCTGTTGGAAGACAGGGATGCTTTGCCTTTGAGATATCCTGTCAGCTCAGCTTAAGGCATTTTGCTCAGCATTTTGTTTCAGACACTAATAGTTATTTATTAAGGTAGGTGTGGAGCCACATTAAGCCAGGACTTAGCTAGGACAGTTCACATCACAGTGGGATTTATCAACTTGGAGATGGAGCTTAAAGCACACGGCCTCCTCTGGTTTGTGACCTCTCTGCAAAGAGATAACCACTTATATAGCCCCTCCAACCCAACCCAACCCCACACCCATGTCTGGTTCTCATCACCAGGTTTGGGATCAAGTAAAAGCCTCCAATCCTGATCTGAAGCTATGGGAAATTGGGAAGATAATCGGTGGCATGTGGAGGGACCTCACTGATGAGGAGAAACAGGATTATTTGAATGACTACGAAGCAGAGAAGGTTGGTTGTTTTACAAGGTGTGTTTATGGGGCTTTTCTAATGGGTGACCAGTAGATGTGTCTCCAACAGTTGTGGGTCCCTCCAGTCATCATTCCTTCCTTTCTAAAGTCCTAAGTAAACCTCTTTCCTTACCTTGCCGTAGCTGATAGAAACGAGGGTCCACATGTTGTGTGTGCGCTTGCCTTCTCTGTTTCCTCGTCATTCCTGTCATCTTTTTCACCATAGATTGAGTATAATGAGAGCATGAAGGCCTATCACAACTCGCCGGCCTACCTGGCCTACGTCAATGCAAAAAGCCGTGCTGAGGCAGCTCTGGAGGAGGAGAGCCGCCAGAGGCAGTCCAGACTAGACAAAGGCGAGCCATACATGAGCATTCAGCCAGCAGAGGATCCAGATGGTAAGGTCACTCAGCTAAACGCTTTGTCTCCCAAGGTTTAGAGCACTGTGTCAGAGCTGTAATTACTGTAACACGACCACACAAAGTTGCCAGTCTGCACACCCAGAGGCTGTGTTATCGTTTTTTCCTCCTCCTACACTGCCACAACCATCCACATTTTTGTTAATGTTAACTCTGAAATGTAATTTCTGCCTTTTAACTTCAAAATATTGTCTTTCCTTTGCATAACAGTTTACATTTTGTATGTATTCTTGGCACTGATGGAGATATAATTGCAAAATTTACATTCTTTGCTCTGTTGTTTTAAAGACTGACGCACACACAACACACACACTCAAACCAGAAGAAGACGTTTGAATTACACCCACCTCAAGGAAATGATGCTTGTCTGGGGTATGGCTGGGCTTCAATAGAACATAATGATGTACAGGAAAACTACAGATAAAACCAGTTACTATTCAAACCATGAAAATGTCAGACCTGGTATCCCAGTGTGTTGTGTCCTAAGATTGGTTCTAAGACACACTGCATTACATTGATCATTAAATAAGATTTATTTGGCTGAATATTTAGAAATTGTACTTTATTAAATACAGTCTTAAATAAAGTCTTCTTGAGGCTGCTGCCATACACAGCATCCAGAAGACACTGTGGTTTGACTTACTCGACCTGAAACTTGAATATTCAGAAAGAAAGCGTTGGATGGAAAAGTTGAAAAGTTGAAAAATTTCAGGTCCCACACTTTAGTGAGAATGACTTGTACAGACTTTGTAAACACAAGAGGAGCTTAATTCTCATGCACTACCTGCAGAATTTATTACCACCCCTGACTGTTTCCTGTTTTGGTGTCAGTGCACCTATGTGACTACCTTTGAAAGTTTCAACATGGCAGATGAGATTCATTTCTGCTTTCTGGAAAGTTTCAGGGGTGCACACATGTGTGCAAAGCAGCAGCAAGATCAGGTGATTCAGAGCTGTTGTTGAGGTTTAGCAGCGTTTTGTCGCAACAAAGCCAAAAAAACTGTGCCATGTTTGGATAGTCAAACAGCAGCAAATGGAAAAATAGAAGGTGAACCAAATGATTAATAAAAATGCAGATTGTTAAAAAAAAGTAAAACAAGTTGAATCCAGCTATATTTCACCTCACTATACCAGAACAGTACTTCAGAACAGAATGGATTAAAAAAAAAAAAACCTAATTGAATCCATCTGGATTTAATTCTTCATCACCGCGAGTGTGGAAAAAGTAACAAGGATGATTATTGTTTTAAGGCACCGCAGATGAACTGTATTTGGATTTTACCTTCCTGCACAATCATCTTGTGTTTAAATGGAAAAGGAGTATACATTCAAAGACAAAGACGGACACTTGCCGATGAATGAAAATTGCTGACTACATCTTGAAACTTCTGTCCACAAACAGTGGGTTATAATTAACCACTTGTCCCATTCACCTAACAATAACAGTTCCCCTTTTCTTAAGGATGTATTTTGACATAATGGTGTATACTTAACTCTAACGATGTATAAATATTGAGAAATATCCCCCTTACGTTTAGAGTGTCTTCACACAGCAATATTTGCATTATTTAGTTTTTTATTATTTGTATCATACAGCCTCCTGTACTCTTCGACTACCCTTAACCTTTTGACAAGCATATACAAATATACTTCCCCCGGTGATGGTAACGACTCAGATGTTTTTCATGACTTCAGATTACGACGATGGGTTTTCCATTAAGCACACAGCTGCGGCTCGTTTCCAGCGCAACCACCGTCTGATCAGCGAGATCCTCAGCGAGAGCGTAGTCCCAGATGTGCGGTCAGTTGTTACTACTGCTCGCATGCAGGTCCTCAAACGCCAGGTCCAGTCTTTGATGGTACATCAGGTATGATCAAGTTGTTGCCTTCGTACAGCGGTTGACAGCTTTGCTTTATTAAGTGACAACTGTGGTGCTTGTGTATCTTATCTCACAGAGAAAGTTGGAGGCGGAGTTGCTTCAGATTGAAGACCGCCACCAGGACAAGAAAAGAAAATTCATCGAAGCCACAGAGTCGTTCACAAATGAGCTGAAAAGGGTACGACATCTTGTTCATCAAGCTTGGTCATCACTTACTCGCACGCAAGATTCATTTTGCATGTTTAACTTTACAGCATGCAGCTCTTGTTATGTGCCAGTTTGCGTCTGCATTACAGCCACCAGCTGCTGCTAACTCCATCCACATGTTCTGGCGATCGTATAGCTGTCATCATTTACAATTTGTAGCCCCCATAATAGCTGTTGTTCTGAAATGACCTGCAGCAATGTGCAGTTGAATGTTTTCACAACAGGCGGCGCCATTTACCCTTTACATAGCACCTATTCACTGGCTGAGAAGTAGCATCAAGACTAAACTTGTAGTGAAACACTGTTGTAGTCATTAACAGAGTAACTTTGTGGTCCTTCCATTATGCATTCTCAGCCAGCAATAAACTTTCAGTGCGAAGCCTGATTCTTGAGACATCGTACAGCAAATAGTCCTGCAGTTGTTTTTATTCCTCTACATTACGTTCTCCATTACATGTACTTGTAGCTGTGCTGTATGAAGGTGGAAGTGGACATGGAGAAGATTTCTGCCGAGATCGCTGCAGCAGAAGAGGCAGCACGAAAACGAATGGCAGAACGTGAGAAGGATGCAGGAGACAGAGGAGCTAGAGAAGCCCCCACATGTGTCTTAGCAGAAGAAGAGAAACACATTTGTGCTACACATGGCAACAAGTCTCAACGGAATTCTCTCAGTGAAAGTAGCAACAAGGAGGCGGAGGACACAGACTGCAACACCACAGATACACCAGGTGAGCCACACTCTGGTGCCTTCTTGTTCTCCGGCGGGGTTTGGGTTTTAAATGTCATGCAATTATCTTATTTCTTTCACTCAGGGAAGCATAAGGCCTCAGAGGAGCTTGAGGCTCATCCAGGCAGTGAGGAGGTAGCATCAGAGGACAAGGAGAGTGTCCCAGAGGGAGCCATGGAGGAGGGAACTAGTGACAGTAACACAGGCTCAGAGACCACCTCTGCTCAGACAGAAGATGCCCTGACTAGTGAGCCATCAGAGGGGCCCAGCAGGACCAGAGCGGCCAACTGAGTCCAACACGTGACTGGCTGTGACCTGTAAGGCTGTCGTTACGTCTGCAGACCGTCCTCTGATAACATGTTGTACAGTATCATCTCAGTTTGTCAAAGCATATGGAGCGTGTTCAGATGGGCTCAGTATTTAACAAGCCTGAGGCAAATATGACAAAAGAATAAATGAAAAATGTAAAGCACTTGAAGCCAACAAAACAGCAGCCCTGCCTAAAATCAATGGCTGCCACAAAGGCCCATGTGAAAGCACTATATTTCCCTCACAGGCCTCATTGCCATTTGGAAGAACCTATACAGGCCCTCTTCAGCACATATTAATACATATCTCTAGCACTATGTCTGACAGATCCCAGATTATCACAAAATAAGACTGGCTGTTTGAAAAAAGCTGTCACATGAAGCATTGTTTAGTGTTGACGTTAACTCTGTCCTTTGTATTGTAGTGTCATTGTTGCTTTTATTGTTACTTTTGCATGTTGCAATTTTTTAAAAATAATTTTGCTTACTTGTGAAGAGTGGAGCAGGGTGACCATCTCCTTGGAAGGAGAATATTTGTTTACTCTCTGTATCAGTATTACAGTGACAGTATTGTCTCAGGAGTTTGTAGACATTAGTAGTAGTTATTTTTGTTATTTATTATCAGCATTTTTATTCTACTTGTGTATAAGTTGTCCTGGGCCAAGCCCAGTCCATTCGTGATTCTATCACATGATCATCAGTGCCGTACAATGCTTGACTACCAGTGTTCTCAAGTTTGCTAGCTGTCAATCAAATCAAAAGCAGTATGCTTAGAACATTTCTGTGTTATGGTCAATATTGCAATTTTCAGCAGAAGACATTTAAACGTACCGTAATTGTGCACACAGTGTAACGAGGTTTGCTAGAACATGGATTTTCATGTTGTCGTAAAACAGCTTGAAGAGCCGTTGTAAACATGCAGTCTTAAAATGAATTTCATTTTGCATATTTATACCAATAAAATTTTCTACCGTACTCACTTCAGCTGACTTACAAAAATGTTTTAGACAAGGCTAAGACATTATCTTGTAGTATGAATACGTGTAAATGGACATTCACAGTACAAGCATCCATTATTTCAAACATACATATGTGCTTTTAACGGCATAGTGTAAAATGTGATTGATAAATTATCATAATACTGGTATGCAGAGGTTTCTATCAAACAGTCATCGTTGCATATTGTGCGCTTGCACACAACATATTTGTCCTTTGCACAGTACAGGTAAGGGAAGTGGGTAAGATGAGAGGGAATTGTTCAGATTTCCTGTTTTCAGTGCAAATGTAGCAATCCTCTTGGGTGTTCACTAGTGACAAAGTTCAGCACTATAACCTGAAGGACTGAAGGATATGAGCTGAGAGATTTATTACATGGCCCTTGTGATGTTCTTTACTGTGTCCCCTAGCTGGGATGATGTTCAGATTTGACAGTACTTTAATTTAAATGTGATGTGCCCCATTGCAACTTGCCACTTGTTGCACTGCGGTTAGACCTGCGCAGTGAAAGCTAGAAACCACAACCACAAAGATAACAGGTGTGCACAAGCCTGTGCAGATGTTAAATGTTAGTGGGCCAAAGAGCTGTTCTGCAAGTCCATGTTTACTGTCCAATACAAGACTCGACAAGGTACTCAATGTTTAACTTCTTAACAATACAGAAGGGGTTCTCTAGGTAATAACTGCACCACGATGAATCTTTAACTAAATACTATATAGTACTATCTTTTGAATAAAAGCAGTTTGAATACTAAGGGAAGGATAATCAAAAACATCTAAATCTGACAAACTGGTTTATTATGCATTTATCATTTTTTTAAGGTTTGTAAAGCAATACATAAAAACCAAGCTAGTGTTGCAGAGCAAGATCAGATTACAATTTGATGAATGCACATTGCGACTTTGTAATCTCACAAGTGTTACTTTCGAATTTAACCTACAAAGTTTTCTCCTGAAATAACTCACGTATAATTCATTTAACCTTTCATACTCTGGTCCCTGCGCTTTCTCGAGTAATCCCTTCACAAAAATACGAGCTGTGGTATGTTTACAAAGCGTAAAACTAGTCTAACCTACCAAACTTTTGACAAAGTTTGCTGTTGTGCAAGTTGTGCAAGTGCTTCTTTGTCCTGATTTACTAAAAATCAGTGGTACAGATTTAGTTGTAAACACTCGAAAGACAAATGAACTAGGTATAAACTTCAGGAAGGGGTTATAGGTTAATCTTATGAGTCACAATGGCCAGTTTCCATATTATTATTTAATGCCAGAGTGCCATAAGCAGCGCCATACCTAAAAGCTACATTGATTAAAAATCTAATCTGATCTTATCATTGCTGTTTCAATGACATCTATTTATTAACTTTATGTTGTATGGCCACTAACTGATAAATGAAGAAAGAAATAATTTTTTCATCACATTTAAGTAGGAGCCTGTGGTTTCTGACAATTTCACGTGATACATAATGGCATAGAAGAAAAAAGTTTCAGAAAGGCAGGGTGTTTTTCATTCCAACAAGGGGAAACCACCAAACAACGACACTTGACTCCTCTGTGTTAGTGGCTTCACCTACAGCGTAAGACTCTCAATCAACATGACTTCTGTCAGCGGTGAGTACTTCAAGAGTTTAACTAAAAGAACGTGCCATATGTTTGTGTGTGTGTGTAAGTGTGTTGTGGCGAATGAATTGTTCCAAGACAGCCATCAAAATAATCATGTTTACAGGCATAACCTCAAATAATAACAATTAAATGTTAATCATGGTCCTCTTGTGGCAAATTTAAAACAAGTAACATGCTTGTAGACCGTATGAAATTAATCTGGGACATTTATCAAGTCTACCAGGGAGTGACAGTACTACTTAATCCACTACATTTAAGACAGATGTTTGTGAAATCACAGAAAGTGAGCGCCAGTATTGTTTTAGCCTCTATAATTTATGTTTTTTTCAATAAAATTAGAAGTGGAAACATTGACATGCATATCAGTTACAACAGTATGTTTCTAATCATCAAGTGAACATTGTTCTTTAAGTAGCCCAAAAGAGACAACCCTTGTAATACTTAATAAACAGATTATTAGCAAATGACTTGCAGGTAGTTTTCTATGAAATTTTCCTGAAGAACTTCTGTAAATAAAAGAGCGGTCCCAGTGAATGTAGACATTGTTGCCTTGTTAACACCCCCAAGCATTTTTAAAAAAATAAGGAACTAAGTCATTTTTGTGACAAATATAAAAAAACCACATTACCGCTGGGTTTACAGAGGAAGCCTGTTTCGTCCAACAAAAAGAAAAACAATGTCACCGGTAATCCAAAGCAGGAACATGTGACCAGTAGAATAGCAATTATGGGAGTAGTAGGGGGATCCTCCAATTGTCCACTTACAGTACTTTACTCATTCTGTAAAACAGTTTTTGTTTCTCATAGCTAGGTAGATTAACAAAACACTAGCTTACCTCAGTTTGGAAACGCTAAACACGACTGTCTGGGATACAAACTGGTGTTGTGAACCTTGAAGGACTTGTACCGTCGTGTACCAGGCAGGTAGGTTCTAATGAAGAGCTGCTACTGGTCACTTTATGAGAAGTGTGAGATTCAGTTTAACCCATACAGAGAACCAAATGTTTAGGCATTTTTGCCATCTTCTGCTTCTTTTAATACAAAATTTCAAAAGCCTTTCTTAAATTATGTTAAATATTAAATAATTATACATTATTATATAAATTTTACATAATAACATCACTTAATATTATTCATATTGATTTTATAGACTGCTCTATGATTATTAAGGATAATAACGCTATTGCAGTGCTTGGTGTTTGACAAATGTGCTTCACTTGTTTTCAGACATCCACGCCGTTTTGCCAGCTGTGCTGATTCTGCTACTGCATTTTAAGGTAAGAAAAACACACAAGCACAAGCATGTCTTAGCACATTATAAGTTAGACATATGAAAGCTGGTACAGTACCATGATTTTATCTACATAGAGGTGAACGCACCAGGTGAATAACCACTGCGCTCCCCTCACAAGTACTAGTTCCTCTAAGGAAGTAGCAAGTAATGGTGTTAAATGTGTCAGGGGCAGTCAACAACAGCAGGTAGCTTTATTTGTCTGACATACGTGTGTGATAGCTGCTTGCTTTAATTTACGTGTTTTTCTTTTATCATTTTATCCGTCTCTGATTACAGTATTGCTTGTCTCAAGCTGGAGAAAATTCAACCAACAAGATGAATGTATTTGATTATACCTATAACGGTACAGTGGATTATGACGACTTTCCTGGGATTTGCACAAAAGCATCCAACCGTGAATTCCGCCTCTGGTTTATCTCTACCTTCTACTCCATCATCTGTCTCCTGGGGCTGGCAGGGAATCTCCTAGTCATCCTCACCTTTTTCTACTTCAAGCGTCTCAAGACCATGACTGATGTGTACCTGCTCAACCTGTCGTTTGCAGATTTCCTCTTTGCTCTGTCACTCCCCTTTTGGGCTGCCAACTCCATGGCACAGTGGGTGCTGGGCCAGGTGGTGTGCAAAGCCATGCACACTATTTACAAGGTCAGCTTCTACAGCAGCATGCTCCTTCTCTGTTTAATCAGTGTGGATCGCTACTTTGCCATCTCTAAAGCTGTCTCTGCTCACCGTCACCGCTCACGAGCAGTGTTTTTCAGCAAGGTGTCGTCAGCTATCATATGGGTGATGGCACTGCTGTTCTCCATTCCAGAAATGAAGTACACCACCATAAATAACATCACCTGCACCCCATACTCCAGCAGTTCTGACCCGCTCCGCATACAAATCCAAACGAGTCAGATGCTTCTGGGTTTTGTCCTCCCACTCCTGGTCATGAGCTTCTGTTACAGCAGCATTATCCAGACCCTTTGCCAGGCTCGTAACTTTGAACGGAATAAAGCCATCAAGGTGATTCTCGCTGTAGTGGCTGTATTCCTGGTCTGCCAGGTGCCTTACAACGTTGTCCTGTTTTGGAGCACAGTTGTCACAGCAAATGGGACTTTAGACTGCGAATATGACAACAATCTCCTCTATGCTACGGATGTCACCCAGTCTGTGGCCTTCCTCAGGTGCTGCCTAAACCCTTTTGTCTATGCCTTTATTGGTGTGAAATTTCGTCATGACCTCCTGAAGCTACTGAAGGACTTTGGCTGCATGAGCCAGGAAAGGTTCTTCAGATATACTTGTGGCAGGCGGAGAAGCTCAGCC